>BQNB010035163.1:0-22534 GCA_026074375.1 Tanacetum coccineum | reverse complement strand
AAATCTACCATCTTTGTGTCAATGAGGGAAACTGATCTCATGGAAAAGTTGGCAAGGATGTACCTGAAAGAGGTGGTCACGAGGCATAGGATACCTGTCTCAATCATTTGTGATCGCGACCCTAGGTTGGCATCAAATTTCTGGAGGTCACTTCAGAAGGCTTTGGGTACGAATTTGGATATAAGTATTGCATATCATCCGCAGACTGGCGGGCAAAGCAAGAGGACTATTCAAACTCTCAAGGATATGTTGCGTGCTTGTGCGATCGACTTTGTAAAGGGTTGGTTTAACCATTTGCCATTAGTAGAGTTCTCGTATAACAATAGCTATCACGCTAGCATCAAGGCTGCACCATTTGAAGCACTTTACGGTTAAAAGTGTCGTTCACCTGTGTGTTGGGCCAAGGTTGGACAAGAGGTTGGACAAGTTCAACTCACCGGTCTGGAAATAGTTCAAGAAACGACAGAGAAGATCATCCAGATCAAGCAAAGAATGCAAGTCGCCCGTGATTGGCAAAAGAGTTACGCCGAATTAAAGTGTAAGCCAATGTAATTTCAAGTTGGAGATAGATTTATGCTCAATATTTCACTTTGGAAAGGTGTAGTACATTTTGGAAAATAGGGGAAGCTAAACCCTAGATATGTTGGAATTTTCAAAGTGTTGGAAAAGGTTGGAGCCGTTGCTTACAAGCTTGAACTTCCTGAAGAGCTGAGTAGGGTTCATAATACGTTTCATGTATCCAACTTGAAAAAGTGCTATGTCGACGAACCATTAGTTGTTCCATTGGATGGACTTCATTTTGATGACAAGCTTCAATTCATCGAGGAACCGGTCAAAATCATGGATCATGAAGTCAAACAGTTAAGGCAAAGCTGTGTCCTAATTGTCAAGGTTCGATTGAACTCTAGGCAAGGCCCTGATTTTACATGGGAACGCTAGGATCAATTTCGAAAGAAATATCCACACCTCTTCACAAAGACTGCACCGTCGTCAAGTGCTGCGTCTTAAGCCTTGAGGACAAGGCTCAATTAACGGGGGAAGAATATAACACCCCGTGTTTTAGGGTCATTTACAACGTCAATATATTCACTATTTATTTTTAGTATTGTACGCGTTTGCTTTTAAATCGTAATCGTTAAGTTAAATCGCGTAAGCTAAAAATTATCATTCAATGTAAACAGGCATCAAACAATTAAATGTTTACATCAAGCAAGTGTTAAGTAATTTTTTTAAGTATAATTATTAACTTTGTTCATTTTATTGTTATTGGTTGCGTAAAGTGTTTATGTTTCGTGATAAAATACGTTTAGGCATTTCCGAAACCACCAAAACTTTTCTACGCTTCAACTAATACCTACAATTGTACCTAATACCCAGAGTTTACAAAATATCATCACCTATAATCATATAGGGTCGGATATGGGATGATAGAACCAAAGATTATATCTAAGTTCAATCACATTTCTTAGAAATCATGGGATGACTTCTACATTAGGGAACCACTAGATATTTCTTGCAAGACTTTCATGTACTCTTGACCAACTATCCCTAGAATTCCTCTTGATATTCCTTGAATAAGTCTTAGGGTATATAATGCCTAAACTAGATAATATACGCACACACTCTCATTTCCAAAGTGAAAAACAAAACAAACTCTCTCTTTTTCACCTTCCTAGGCCACGACTCAATATCAAAACCCTAAACCATCCATACAAAATTTATTTACAACATTTCCAAGTGTTCCTACATCATATCTAAGATAACCCAAGAAGGTTTTAAGGTTTGGTTTAAGGTTTACAAGTGTTAAACAAAGGAAAAGCAAGATTAGGGTTTCATTTGGTTTTAGGGTTTTCAAGTGTTGTAAGCTTGGGTTAAGTAGCTAAACACGGGTTTAGATTATATTGTTCATCATCCTACTTCATATTAAGGTTACCTAAAACTCTTTATCTCTTTACTTTCATGATTTTATGCATATATAATATGTGTATAGTTAATCACCATCTAGGAAACTTCTTTACATGAAAAATGTAATTTTTACTTATGATTATGGTATGATATACCATTTCATGTGTTATATTGTTGTTAAGAACATGTGAGAATAGAAGTATATACATTATATAAGTGTGGTTTATGTATAAAAGCTTATATAATCAAGTTACCTAAAAAGTGTGTATGTAAAAGTTCATGAAATAAATAAGTATGCACACAATTAGATCTTGTGATTCTTGGACAATATTTGGACAAACCATGGACTAGAGACCCTAAATATGTAATACATGTGATAATAAGTGTTGTAATGGACTTGTAACAAGGTGGTTAAGCTTAAAAGTTACAAAATCAAGTTTAAACATGTTTTTATCAAAAACTTCAAAACATTCTGTTTTAATTCGAAAATAAATGTATTTATTTTATATTTTTATTAAATACTACATGTCATGAGGATTCCAACCATATAAGAAACTTAAAAATCCGTTGTATAATGAAGGAGATACGAGTTTACAAGTTATACGATAATAAACGGGTTTATAAAAGAAATTTTATAAAAACAAGTTACAAAATACTTCTAATATATAAAATGGGATATTTTTCTCAGATAGTACATATTTTTAGGATTCCAAAACATTAAGAATCATAATTTTTGGATCAATAACGAAGGAGTTATGAACTTTGCAAGTTTACGATAATTAGAGTTTATAAAAATATATTTATAAACTATGAACAGTAAAAATCACTATTCATCTCAGATACTTATTTTTGAAAAATATTATATTTTGATAGAACTTTCAATTGTGATGACGTGCTCAAAAGAATCACTAAAATCCACGGATAAAATACGGCATTTATGGGTTTACGACGAATAATTTTATAAAAATAACTTTATAAAAGTATATGAACAGTAAAAACCACTGTTCACCAGGGGACTCAAATATTTAAAATGTAATATTTTGATACATCATCTTAATACGAGAACGTGGACATAAGAAACGTAAGAAACGGGCTTAAAACGATAAAGTTACGCCGTTTTTACCAAAGAGATATTTATAAACGTTTTTACATTATAAATATGATTTCACAAACGCAATTAGATGGTGATGTAGCTATATAGAATTATATATGGTGTTAGTTAATCAAAGTGCTTAGTACTCATACGGCCTATAATTAATTAGGTTGCATTCGGCGTTTATCTGACGCATTTTCTATGATATACTTGATATTCATTCACTCGAGGTAAGTTCATAGCCCCATGTTTTACAATTACAATGATTTACAAGTTTTGGGGTGAGAAACATATGCATGTTTTAAACAAAAGCATATTTTACAATTGGAAATTGGACGCAAAGTGGATATTTTACATTACGATAACGAGTTTTGCCTAAGTAAGCGATAACCCTCTAAGAGCCCCTTATCCATAATTGGTCCAATGTAACTTGTTGTAATGCGAATGTTATAAATAATGTATTTGGGATTGAACATCCCCGTTCGAATAGACATGCACACTTGTCGGTATGTCGACACGAATGTATACCATATCATACATAGGGATGGTTGCGTGTTAAAAACAATCATCACGGCTAATATTGGCAATTTATATTGCAATTCATACATGTCGAGCTTTAGTATCATGAGCTTTGGGAAACATAATCACATTTTATGATGTTTGCATCTGTTGCATTATCATGGGGAAATCTTGCGGTCCTACATTATACATTTTACAAACCTATAAATTCACCAACATTATTGTTGATGTTTTAGAGCAATGTTTCTCAGGAGATCAGTAAGGTACAAGATAAAGTATACATGGTGGTCGTAATATTTTTGGAAGTCATGCATTAAAGATTTGGTTGCATTACATTTTGGGAAACATTTGTTATGGACTAGAATCTTTGTAATTTGTATTTTGAACAAGTAAAGCTACGGGCTTTTATAACAAACACTTTACAAAATCCAATGTATCGGTTTTAAATGACTTTTTGGTCGTTCTTATATATATCTTGTGTTATTGATCTATGATGTACCACCCTCAGACCCATATTCCGCTGCGACCCAATTTGGGGGTGTTACAAGCAATGTATTACTAAAAAGATAAATGCAATTCATTTAAGTTCTGCTAAAATGATAACGACTTTGAATGAGGAAATTGCAAATCTACATAACCATCTTTTAAAAGAAAAGTCAACTGTTTCCTTTCTTAATGAAGAAAAAAAAGTTGAAATCTGATTTCAAAATACGCGAAGGCGAGCTTGTTGATAAACAAATTACACTTGAGAATAAGATAAAGGAATTAGATAATATTTTGGTCAAAACGGGTCAATGGATTCAAATGATGCACATGCTTTCACCTAAGCCAGACTCGATTTACCACACCGAATAGAAAATGGCTTTGGTTTATCAAAATCCTTTTTATCTCTAGCAAGCTCAGCAAAAACAACAAAGTTTGTATAATGGAAAAGTTCTTTTAGAAAAGCATGATCCTCCTGCTATGTATGATTTGGAGGAGACACTACAACTTGCTCAAGAGAGTCTCTTAAAAATGAAACAATTGAACAAAGAAATAAAACTGGTAAATTATGCAAAGATTAAGCAACTTTTAGGGGTTTTTTTTCTCAAAAGGCCAAGTCACGTAAAGAGTTATATTTTTCAAATACTTCTAAAACGGCCATTGATTCAAAGTCAATTTCAATCCCAAGTGAAGAGTTTTCGAACGATACTTCTCCAAGTGTTGCATGAAAATTTTTAAATGAGGTAAAAAGCACCATTGTGACTCTTCAACGTGTTGTAAAACAAAAAATGACATTAGATATACACAATTGGTCGTCTACGGCTCATCAAGAGATTCACAAAATTATAAAAGATGAAATTTTCCTTATCGTCAACCAAGTTGATGCTAGACATCAAAATAACGAAATACAATTTTTGAAGGAGGCAGCTAAATTTGTTCGAGACTTCAAATCTCTTTCAAAAGAAGCTGATGAATCTATTGCTAAGCACAATACTTTGGAATTTAAAATTGAGCATCTCTTGAGAGCAGTTGTCAGTTAGGATATTATGTCTATTGTGCAAAGTAATTATGTTGTAGAAACATCAAATCTCTAAACGTACGAAAGAAAAACCTGAAAATTGCATTATTAAAAAGGAAAAAGAATATGTTGTTCTTTGGAATAATTGGTAGAAAAAATGTGAAGAATGAAAATATGACAAGATTTTATATGATGAAGCTTATAATGACATACAACAAAAGATCAAACGGTTGCAAGATCAGTTGGGAGATCAAAAGGGAAAAAGTAAGGATACTCCATGTGTATCAGATACCCTTGATCCTTTCTCTCAAAACTAGAGAATAAGAATGTGGAATTAGAGTTTCAGGTTTTGAATTATGCTAAAGAAAATGCTCATCTTAAGACCACATACAAGAACCTGTTTGACTCTATCTCTATGACATGAACTCAAACCAAAACAATAATTGACTCTTTGCAAAACAAATTGTTAGGAATTTTGTAATAGATAGTTACTACTAGTAGGTATGTAGTTTTCCTATGGTATGAGTAAATAAGTTCCTGCTGGAGAGCGTCAGGTTTTCCTACTGGATAAGAGAGGTAATGTGTAGAGTTTAGTACTGAGGCAAACACAAATGTTATTCCTGCTGGTAGTACAATATTAGTTCTAGTAGTATTATGCTTACTACTCCGGGTTTCAGTTAAAGTTAGTTAGTAATAGGGATATGCATGAGATATCCTAGGAAGTGATAACACTTATCACTTTAGCTTTTAGAGAGTCTTAAGGAAACAAGGAGTTAGGGTTTCAGGAGTATTTAAGAAACCTACGGCTTGGATGAATGTAACTAATTAATCGATCAGAAAAACACTTTCATTATCAATAGAAAAGATCCATAGAGGATCGTTGTTTTTAGTAATTCTTTAACTCTGTTGTTTATATTCAGCGTAAATAATAGTTTTATTTGTTAATTTATTAGAGTCTCTCTTAGAGTTGCTTGTGATTACATAAGTGCTCTACAACCTTTACAGGCTTGAAGATCTATCTAGGGCTTGACCTACGAAGTGTAATCAAGCCTGGAGGAGCCTCTGTTAAAGAAAACTTTACTATTCTACTTCGAAAAACCCTCACAAATGTCTTCACAAAATCCATCACAAACATAACTCCTATGCCATCACCATCAGTATAATGCATTTACTTTCCCATCAACAACGAACCTTGTGTACTCTGCTCCAACTTCTGAACAATTTTTTTTGATGTCTCCTATCAACCCTCAAACCTCTCAATCAACCCATCTTAGCAACTCCAACAGATATCACAAATAACCACATATCTAAAACAATAATGCCAAATATCTTTACTTAAAGAAGAAGAATATGAGACGTGGGCAATGATATGGAGTCATGGATCATAACAGTGATCACAACTTGTGGAACATTGTTCTAAATGGAAACCACAGGAAAAGGACAGGAAGAGATCCCAAAAGGAAATAACAAGATTCTTCCTCCTGGTTTCTGTTGAAAACACTTTGCTTTTCAAAGAGAGACAAAAAGCCATAGAACTATATTGCTATCAGTCTCTTCCTAGGATCATATAGCCTAATTTTTCATCTAGATGATGCTCAGAAATATCTGTTGGCGTCATAGCCAGATTTAGAGTAATGATGAGTCCTAAGAAGATGAGGAATCAATGCCTAAAGCGGAGTTTTCAGAATTTAGGGTATCCTAAATCAGAGGTTTGCATAAGGGCTATGACATGTTTTCGAAATATTGAGTCAACTCAATCAATGTAAGCTAAGCCAACAATGAAAGATTTGAACAGAAGTTTCTCAGAGCACTTCCACTTCTTGGTCGCAAGTGCCGATCACTCGTAAACAAGGGTGGCACTGATTTATCTAAGCTTTGATGATCTATACAACAAGCTTAGGACTCTTGAAATTGATGTGAAGGGTGGCTCAAGTTATGATTCAAGAGGTACTTCTGCTCCTACCCATTCAGCCTTTATTAGTGCTGCTAGCACTAATTCAAAGATGTCATATCCTGAACAATCACATGCAACCACTTTTACTTCTGCTTCATCAAGTCCTGCTGCTTCTAGCAATGTGATTGAAAATGTTCTCCATTCCTTTGTTGCTGAAAGTGATCCACAACAGCAGATCACTTATGAAGATTTTGATCAAATTGGGAAATTGGATTTGGAGGAATTAGACATCAAATGGCAAATGGCAATGCTCTCTGTTAGGATTAACAGATTTGAAAAGAAAGCTGGGAGAAAGATGAAGTTTAATAACAAGGATGCTGCAAGGTTTGACAAGAAGAAGGTCAAATGTTATAAATGCTCAGAGTTGGGTCACTTTGCTAGGGAATGTACAGGAAAACAGTTGGATTCTAAAGCAAGGTACTCTTCATTCAAACTGAAGGAGCTGGATAAGACAGAAGAACCAAAGGCCTTGTTGTCTGTTGATTCAATGTTAAACTGGTCAGATCATGAAGGTGAAGATGTGGAAAATGGTGCTGCTCAAGTATATGGGATGATTGCTGGAGCTGAGGAGGATGCTGCTGGTAATGCTACTGGTAATGCTACTGGTGATGTTGCTGATGATGTTTCTAATGCTGCTGCTGAATTTGCCCTCATAGGTATCTCTTTCTCGTTTACAAACTTGTCTTTTGGTTGTGAAACATCTATATGCTGAAATCTTAAAAAAAATTTGACAATGTAAAGTTCAATCAAAGATCTTATATTCAGGTTCAAAGCATAAAAAATACTTTACAAACGTTAGAACACAGAAGGGATGGTACCAAAGTAATCAGTTAGCATTAGAAAAAGAATTAGAATCTTAAATGAATTTAGAAAACACAACAAACTGCTAAAATAACCAAAACCTGAATGAACATGCTTAAAACCTTGAAAAATGAATGATAAGTTCAACTGATGAAGCTAAGGCAAGGTTTGACAAATGGAAGGACTCTTCCAAAAACCTGGACAAACTAATCCATAGCTCTATGTCCTCAAGATCAAAATTTGGTTTAGGATTTGGAGACACTTTTGGATCAGATGAGGTGTTTGATCCCTCTGGCCCTAGCATCTTTGACACAACACCTGAAGATGTTGCAGAGAAACCTCTCTATGACAGGTTTGTCAAAGCTATTAGAATGCATGTTGTTCCTCCTCCTATAATAGGACATTTCATGCCTCCTTCCAACAATCCTGACCTTGATGATACACAGTTTACCTATGGTTCAAAGTCCAATAATTATTTTGAAACTAACTCTGTATCTAATGACTTTGTCTCTTGTGATAACAGTGACAAGTCTTCAGACTCAGAGACCACTGACTTTGCATCCTGTGTTTCAAGTGTCAAGTCCTCAAGCTCCAAGACCAATGAACCCTTAGCCTCTGCCCCTAGTTCAGTTGACTTCAAGCCAGTGTCAAAGACTGCTGACCAACAATCAAATTCCACCAATGATGATTCTAGTTTTTCTTTTAAGGAGAATGTAAAACCTCCTAGGAATTTATGTAATAAGAGTGGAATAAACAGTAGGAGTCTTTGTAAACGAAAGTCTTTTGGTTCTAAGACATGTTTTGTTTGTGGTAGTAAATTTCATTTGATAAAAGATTGTGATTTTTATGAGCAACAGTTGGAATTGCATAATAAACCTATGTGGAATAATGTTGCAAAAATTCCCTCATTTGTACCAAAAGCAGCATCTGTTCCTGCTGGTAGTAGGAATAGATCAACATATGTTCCTGCTGGTTGTAGGAATAGACCAACATCTGTTCCTGCTGGTAGTAGAAATAGACCAACATCTGTTCCTGCTGGTAGACCATTTACTGCTGGTTGGAAAAATCATGCTGCTCGACCTATGACCAGACCATCAAGTCATTATTTTCAACACTTTAGTAGGCCTGGGTATTATAACCAAATGTATATGGATGAGGGAAGATGGGGAACTGCTGTTAAGCCCTCAGCAGGTTGTTCTTGGCGAATTCAAAGGCCAAATATGCAATGGGGATCCAAGAACAATGGTGGATCTCATCAATCTACATGGTTTAACTATTAAATGATCCACAAGGCAGGCCCAAGTCAAAAAGACTTTGGGTCTCTCATGGTATAACTAATGTGTGTTATTGAGTATTGTAGGAAAATCCTCAATAAGTATAGAGATTTAGGAGTTGTAGAAAGTGGTTGTTCCAGAAGCAGACAGTCAATTAGGAGAAATTAGATGACTTTAATGAAGATTGTAGAGGTACTGTGATTTTAAGAGGTGGATGGCAAAATCACTGGAAAAGAACTATAAGGACATCCAAATTGACTTTGATAATGTTTATTATGTGGAAGAGCTTTAAAACTTTAAATAACTTGTTCTCTGTTTCACAAATTTGTATACCAAGAACAAAGTTCCTTTTCACAGATAAAGAGTGTCTTGTTCTCTCATAAAGTTCTAACCACCGAGAATATCAGGTGGTTCTCAGAGTTCCAAGAAGGAACAATCTCTACTGCTTCAATTTGTCTGACATCAAACCTGAAAGAGATGTCACCTGTTTGCTGGCCAAAGCATCCTTAGTTGAGTCTACCAAATGGCATAGAAGGATGGCTCATGTGAACTTCAAAAACATGAACAAGCTGGCAAAGCATGGATTAGTCAATGGACTACCCTCCAAACTCTTCACAAATGAGCACAACTGTGTTGCCTGCAACAAAGGAAAGCAACACAAGGCTTCTTACAAGGCCATCACTGCTGTGAGCACCATTTCTGCTCCTCTCCAGTTACTTCACATGGACCTCTTTGGTCCTACTTCCATCAGAAGCATTGATCACAAGTACTACTCCTTGGTGGTTACAGATGACTTTAGCAGGTTTACTTGGGTTTTCTTTTTGGGGACTAAGGATGAGACATATGGTATCCTTAAGGACTTCATTACTTTTATTGAAATATAACTAAAAGGTTAAAGCCATAAGGTGTGACAATGGTACAGAGTTTAAAAATTCTAATTTAATTGAACTCTGTGGGTCAAAGGGGATTAGAAGGGATTATAGTAATGCCAGAACCCCACAACAAAATGGGGTTGCTGAAAGAAAGAATAGAACCCTCATAGAGGCAGCAAGAACTATTCTGCTGATTTAATTGCCTACCATTTTTGACGAAGCAGTTATTCACTAGCTTGTTTATGTTTTAAATAGGTTCTAGTGACTAACCCCATAACATAGACACCTTATGAACTAGTGTCTGGGAAGGTTCCAATTCAGTCAACTTAAACCTTTTGGGTGTCTTGTGACCATACTTAACACCAGTGACCACTTGGTTAAATTGAGGGAAAAGCTGATGAAGGCTTTATTGTTGGTATGCCTGCTCCATTAGTGAAGGCTAAAAGAGTTCTACATTATCCAGCAAAAAATAGAAGAAAACACTTAATCTGAATATCTGAAGATAAACCTAAGTTCAGGGTTTTGGTCATGAATGGTATTTTGACCTGACATTTGACTGATTCCTACAGGTATACTTGTTTCAAAACTAAACCAACCTAGAGGTACCCAAGATACTAACATACATGCAGGTACATAAGAAGATTCAGATTCAGAGTGTGATGAACAAGAAATTCTTGTTCCTTCTAACTCTTTTTCAGGTCCAAAGGTACATGAAGTTTCTGACATGGTGGAGAGCAGTTCTGATTATGCAGAGGAACTTGCTAGACTTCAAATACAAGCGTTTGAAGCCAATGCTACAGCTGCGAAGCAACTAAGTCAAGCTGATCTTGCAGCCAGTAGGAATCGAGTTCCTGCTGGTAGTGTAGTTACTACTGCCGGTGTCTCTGATGGTCCTACTGACTCCTCTACTCCTGTTTTTACACCTGTTCATACTGCTGCCACATCACTTCCTCCTGGTCATTCATTAGGCTCAAGTGAACATTCTTCAAGATATCCTTCTCCTTTTGACCTTGCAAATTCCATGTCCTCATCTTTAGAAATGGAGGATATACACCACCATTCTGACACTGGCATTTTCTCCTCCTCATCATATGATGATGAGTTTGGTGCTGATCTAAACAATTTAGCATCAACTGTGGAAGTCAGTCCTGTGGCAACTAAGCGAATCAATACAATTCATCCTCAATCTCTGATTATTGGGGATCATACTTCAGCTGTGCAAACGAGAAGCAAGGTCAATAAGACTACTACTGGTGAATCTGCTTTTATCAGTTATATTCATGACCAGCAGAGAGACAATCATACAGACTTTCAACATTGTCTGTTTGCTTGTTTTCTTTCTCAAGTTGAACCAAGAAGTGTAGCTCAGGCCCTTGAAGATCCAAGCTGGGTTGATGCTATGCAGGAAGAAATGCAACAGTTCAAGTTTCAAAATGTATGGGTTCTTGTTGATTTGCCTGAAGGTAAATATGCTATTGGGACTAAGTGGATACTCAAAAACAAGAGAGATGCCAGGGGGATTGTTGTCAGAAACAAGGCTAGACTTGTAGCTCAAGGACACAGACAGGAGGAGGGCATTGATTATGATGAAGTCTTTGCTCCAGTTGCAAGAATAGAGGCAATCAGATTGTTTTTAGCATTTGCCTCTTACATGGGATTTATGGTTTATCAGATGGATGTTAAGAGTGCGTTTCTTTATGGAAGAATTGATGAGGAAGTATATGTCACTCAACCTAAGGGATTTGTGGATCCTCAACATCCCAAGAAGGTCTACAAGGTAGTCAAAGCTCTATATGGACTTCATCAAGCACCAAGAGCTTGGTATGCAACCCTTTCTACCTTTTTGCTGAAACATGGTTACAGAAGAGGCACCATTGACAAGACTCTCTTTCTTAAGAAGCACAAAAGAGATATCATCTTGGTACAAGTTTATGTGGATGACATCATCTTTGGATCTACAAAGAAGGCCTGGTGTGATGAATTTGAGGCCTTGATGAAGGGAGAATTTGAAATGAGTGCTATGGGAGAACTTACTTTCTTCCTAGGATTACAAGTTCAGCAAAGACCTGATGGAATTTTTATCAGCCAAGACAAGTATGTGCAAGAGATCCTGAAGAAGTTTGATTTGGAGTGTGTCAGGACTGCCACTACACCCTATGAAGCTCCAAAGCCTAAGTCCAAGAATGAACCTGATAGTCCTGTAAATGTACATTTGTACAGATCCATGATAGGTTCACTAATGTACTTGACAGCTTCAAGGCCTGATATAATGTTTGCAGTCAGTGCTTGTTCAAGGAATCAAGTCACTCCTACTACTTCCAATTTGGAAGCAGTGAAGAAGATTTTCAAGTATCTTAAAGGCCAACCTAAGTTGGGGTTATGGTACCCTAGAGAGTCACCTTTTGTGCTTGAAGCTTATAGTGACAGTGATTATGCTGGGGCAAACAAGGATAGGAAATCCACAACTGGTGGATGTCAGTTTCTGGGTAGGAGGTTGATCTCATGGCAATGCAAGAAGCAAACAATTGTGGCTACCTCTTCCACTGAAGCTGAGTATGTTGCTGCTGCTAACTGCTGTGGTCAGGTACTCTGGATACAAAATCAGTTGTTAGATTATGGGTATAACTTTATGAATACCAAAATCTTTATTGATAACCAAAGTACCATTTGCATAGTTAAAAACCCAGTTTTTCACCAACGGACTAAGCACATAGAAATTAGGCACCATTTCATAAGAGATGCTAATGAAAAGAAACTTATTCAAGTGCTTAAAATACATACTGATGATAATGTGGCTGATTTGTTAACCAAGGCATTTGATGGACCTAGGTTTAATCATCTTGTGGTTAACATTGGGATGCTCAATCCATAGATGCTCTGATTGAGGGGAGGATTTGAGTCCAAGGGGAGGACTGTTGTTGTATAATTTTCTAAAAAGTTGGTTTTTAAATTTTTTTTACCAATTAGTTTTTCTTGCTACAATATGTTTCTCCTAGTAGTTTTAACTTTTTCTTCTGGTAGTTTTAGTTCCTCTTGCTTGTCTGTAATTCGTTCCTTCTGATAGTTAATTTTCCTTTCCATTTTCTTGTATATGTCTTGTGTGTATTGGCCTCACCTTTTGCAGACTAATGGTTCAAGAGGGTGGATTAGTGATTTTCTAGTGTTCTACATGGACCAGGTGGCCTTATTCTGATGACAACGAATTCATACTGGTAGTTTAAGTGTTCCCTCTGGTTTTCCCAGAGTTCTTACTGGTAGTTTCATTTTTCCTACTGGTTGACCACTTCCTACTGGTAATGTTAATTTTCCTTCTGGTTGACTTTTCTTTGTGCTGGTTATGTCCGTTCGTGCTGGTAGATTAAATTGAGTTTTATCTTAATTAAAAGTTACCATTGAGATATTGTTGGCATTTAATTCATCAAAGGGTTTCCTACTTAAATGGATAATTACTGTTTTCTTATATTTTAACAGTTACTTTTTCATTAAAACCCTAATTGCCAAACGGTCCAATGGACATTGAGATCATTCTTCTATATAAATTTAATTACCACTCTCTACCAGTATCAACTCTCATTGCGAGCAACAACCAGCACAAAATCTCAACCCTATTTCAAAATCCTCAATGGCCTCACTAAGATACAAGGATGAACACAACAAAGTGGGTTATTTGCAAAAACCCAAAGGCACTGATGATTATCATCAAGTTCTTGACTTTTTGAGCGCTTCTCACATAAGGTATGCTCTCACAACTGACCCCATCATCTTTGACTCATTAGTCAAACAATTCTAGTCTACGGCTAGATTCAGGTCTCCTTAGTTAGGTCCCCCAGCTATCCTAGCTACCATTGATGAGACTTCCCACACCATTACTGAGGACTCCGTAAGAAGTCAACTTTAATTAGCTGATGATGGTGGTATTGATGATTTACCCATTGCAGAAATCTATTTCTGAATGGAATAACTTGGTATGTCACTGAAGCAAGTTAACTTTTACAAGAACAAGTTTTCACCTCAATGGAGTTATTTGTCCACACCATTTCTTTATTGTCTCAGTACCAAGTTCCTGGTATGGGATCAATTTGGTAGCTCACTTGCTGTTGCTCTTATTTGTCTATCTGATGGGAGAAGATTTAACTGGTCTAGTTACATTTTTAAGGGGATGGTTAGTAACATAGGAAATGCTAAAAAGTTCTTAATGTATCCTCGTTTTCTTCAAACCATTTTGGGTATAGAAACTAGGATTACAAGACAGTACCATGTGTTCAAGCTATCTAGTAAACTTTTTGCTAATATGAAGCTCAACTTTGAGGGGCAACCTATGCAACTTTTAGCTGCTATGCTTCCCCAAGATCAAGATGGTGAAGGTGCAGGGGTAGATGCACAAGCTGTCCCACCACCCATACCTGAACCTATTCCTGAGCCTATGCCTGAACCTGACCAACCTCAAGACCATTTGTCTACACCCCCAAGACCACCAACTTCTGACCCTTTCACTTCCACCAATGTGGAAGATGAACCTTTGGGAGGTTCTTTCCATGCATCTCCACCAAGGTCCACTCAAGCTCCCCCTGCAGGTCACACTTCAGGAGGTGCAGAGGACCTTATTACTCTAACTGCTTTGTCCTCTGTAGTTTCTACTTTTGTGCAGAAGGTAAATTCTTTAGAAACTAAGCTCAAGGCACACAAGCAACTATTTAAGAATGTGGTGGGAAAGTTGGTCAAGAAAGTCAAAGCAATGGAGGTAAAACTCAAGCCCAAGAAAAGGAAGGTGGTTGTGAGTGATTCTGACCAAGAAGAAGGAGGAAAGCAAGTTGTGGATTTGGATGCTCTAATTGCATTGGCTAATGCAGCTGTGACTGTTGATTCCAATATTCCTCCTGGTGGTCCTTCTAATAATCCTGCTGCTAGTTCCCATATTCCTACTGATGTTCCTACTGATGGTGAATTTGCTCCTGCTCATTCTACATCACCATCCAGAGATCCTTTCAAGGGAAAAGGTGTTGCTAAGCCTTCTTCCCCTGTTTCAAAAAGAACTAAAAAGCAATTAGCAGATGAGAGGCTGAGTGAAATTGAAGCTGCAAGATTAGAAGCTCTTGAGAGGGAAAGATCTGAGAAAGAAAAAGCTGAAATTGCAAGACAGGATGCAATTTATGCAAAGCAGTTAGAACAAGAGGAAGAGATGTCTGCTTCTCAGAGGGAGACCAGACAAGCAAAGGTTCTTTCATCTGCAAAGCATTATTCTGATGCAGATTGGATTGACATCATGGCTCAAGTTCATGCCGAATGAGGCCATTCTTCATGACTTCTGGTGCAGATGTGAAATGATTGATAATTTGCTGAGAGGATGTCATAATCAATCAAAGGAAGAGAGCATTTGCTAAACAAACGGCTAAAGAAAAGAGGGATAAACCAATAACACCTGCTCAACAAAGGGAATACATAAGAGTATTTGTCAAGAATCAGAGTACCACCATTTACTCTACTGGCTGGTCTATGAAATATGTGACATCCCTAGCTGATGACAACTCATAGGCTGAGTTTGAAAGAACATAGAAATGCTGTGGCAGATCTAAGTCTCACGAACTCAGAAGGATTCAAAAGAGCTTGGTGAAGCTCTGAACCAGACACTTCAAAGAAGCCTAAATCTACTGAAGCCCCATTCATCTGCCTGATGTTCCCAACCACAAGTTTGTTTTTCTTCACCAAATCTTCTGGCACAAGGAAGGAAGTCTCTTGGCAGGATCGTATAACTAAGCCCGAATGGATTTAGATGCAGATGATCATAGATTCACAAGTATGTTCTGAGGAGAACTCGAAGATAGGCTCCTATTCGTTGGTCTCTTTTGCAGTTTGGAGGTGATCTCTAACTCCTCTGGGAGAAAATTAATGCTCTTTTATATATGGATATTCTACAACATATTACCACTCTAAGGGAGATCCTTCATATTGTGGAATAGACTGATCTATTGAATATATTGGATTAGTGGTTAAGTACTATGAAAACCATCCTGTTACTGGTGCTGGATTGATGTTATGGGGTGATCTTCAGGTGTTGATGGATTCTCAAGAAGGTGGTAAGGGTTCTTCTGTTTGGAACCATCAATCTCTTTGGCAGATTCAAAGTTGGAGGCTGTATACTCTTTCAAATGTTCATGTCTTAGGAAACTTTCTGGAGAGGTGGTTATATCATGTTTTGCAGATGTATCTTATCCTCTCTCAGTGAAGCTCATGGAAAGGATGTTAAAGCACAAGCTGGAGATTGGCCCAAGGATGTTGTAGGCAATGACATGACTATTGCTGTAACACCCCCAAAAATATGACAACACAGCGGAATACCACATGGGGTGCTACTTCATAATACATAGCGCTAGATACCAAGAGTCCACCTCTAAATGTGGGTCGTTTGTAAAACAATCTCCGTGATTTTTCTGAAATCAAAATAATGTTTGTCCCATATTGCATCACTATGAAAAAACTTGAATGTAAAGACTCCATGCATCATCAAATAATCAAGCATCTAATTCACCTAGAAAAACATGCTTAAAAGTGTCCAACATTAAAGTTGGTGAGTGTCAAAGATTAGTTGAAAAAATGATGTAAGTTTCGAGCCTGAATGTATTTGTCACTGTATCATCACAGTACTATGTAAAAATCCCAAAGATTTATAAAGAATGCATGACACATTTTATGTCACCAAAATACCAATCTTATCCCCAAAGATAATACAGAATCATGACCATTTAATGCCACCAAAAATGTTTCAAGTAGTATTTGTGGGAGCCCTGTAGTCCCAACATGATTCCTACATTTATAACGTTCGTTCCAAGTGATAGCTAGTCACCCGAACGGGGGTTGTCAATCCCGAATAGATCTATTTTATATCATTCGCGTGGACATCACGCTATAACGTTCTTTACCGGCGATAGATAATCACCCGAACAGGGATCCACACCCGAATAGATCTATTTCATAACATTCGCGCTCACCCTCCAAGTTGATTTACAGTTCATGACGCGGTGAACGTAGACTTGTATGTACCACATCACAGGTGTCCCCACCAAGAACAACCCGGGCAGTTGATTTTAAAATAATTGTTCTCCCTCCCTTTACCGGTGTCCCCTCACAAGAACCCCGGGCAGTAAAGTTAAAATATACTCCGTAAATCGGGTCCCCTCCAAGAACACCGAGTATACCGTTGGTCATCATTCAATCCGCTAAGCTAATCCGTAATCCTTTCAAAAGTAAAGTGCATATATTTTGTGACCAAATGATTCAAATAATGTATACCCATAGCGAATAAATGTAAATAGTTATGCAACCAATTTGTAATCAACCAGTAAATCCACTTTGAGCAAACAAGCATGTTCTCACCCCAAATATAGATGAAACCGATTAAAAACAGGGGATCTATAAACTCACCTGATCAAAGACCACGATCAATAAACCCAAATAAATCCCAACCGAATCGCAACGATCTCGGCCCACGACAAATAATTATTCGCTCTAGTATAATACACGTATAAAATACGATCAACGATGGCTAACATCATAACGACAAATCATACATATTGTCATATGTATACATACATATATACATGATGAAAATCCACTTGGCGCGTCTTTAAACCTTAAACCTTAGTATATTTTATGTATATATACTATTTTCCGTCCAATATAACTTATCTCTAATATTTAAAGAAAGTTACTATTTTTAGACCTTCCGTTTTTAGAACCGAATAATGATCTTAAAACTATTAATTGAAATAATATATTAACCGACCTTTAGTTTTGACCCCTATTCTTAATTTAAAACAGACCAATCTCGCGGTGAAGTAAAATGTATTACGAACAATTTCATGTTTCGCCGAAATGCTGAAACGGCTCAAAGTGCTCAAATATGTTTAATAATAGATCCGTCTAGATTTAATATATTAAAAATAACTTATTTTCTATAAATGTATATTACATCTCGATGATAAACATGTTCGACGACCTTCCAACCACTGATGTCTAGCAAGGTCTTGAAGGTAGAATACTTGTGTTGCTTGTGTCGCAAGAATGTATTGGTTATTTTTGTGAAATTCCCTATCAGTCAAAATATGATGTATGCCCTGGTCAATGTAAGAACGTCTGTTGCGTGTCGTATGGTTCTTAGGGTTAATGGTGTCAAACCATTTACATCGAAACAAGACAACCTTGCGGTGGCCGATATAAGTGAGCTCCAGAATTTCTTCGAGTTGACCATAATACATCTCTCCATCAAGCCCGGGTGTTGAAACTCCGCTGCATTGAGTGGTATGAAGTATATCGCGTTCATGTACCACAAACTTCACACCGTTAACTATGCAAGCGGGGTATGTACATGCACTAGTAGGTCCACATGCCAAAGAGAATAACTCTCAACTACAGTGTCGTCCTTTCACTTTTTTCTCACGAATCTACGAAATAGGATTACAAACAGATTTAGATGAGCAATATCTCTCCCAAGGTAATATATCTAATGTATTTACTTGTAATTAAACACGCGGGAAAACTCGTTTCCACGTTTATCAGGACGATTCCCTTTGCAAAAGTCATGATAATATGGAATAAGTCATCGAGAAGAAGATTTTCAAAATAAAAAAGGAAGAAACATACTCTCTGTAAGCCAAGATGTCTGCGTCGACTTCAGGACTGTTGTTAAGTACAAACCATACAACTGCCTACATAACATCTATAGTCAATCGAGTTTCTTTCATTCTACCCGTTGGTTTGCATACGGACCAGAACACCTGGAATTTATCTGGTTCTTCTTCAGGCAAACCGTCATCATTTCTGCCAAGACGATTAAATCTCGTCTCGACATCATCCTTAAGATAACGCGAACAAAAAGTTAATGCTTCTTCTGCAACATAACCCTCCGCAATAGAACCTTCAGGCTTTGCTTTATTTCGGACATAATTCTTTAGCTTCTTCATGTATCTTTCAAATGGAAACATCCACCTGTAGCGAAGAGGGCCACCTAGAATAGCCTCATCGGGTAAATGTATAGCCACATGAATCATTATGTCAAAAAAAGCAGGAGGAAAGATTTCTCTATAACTCAATCATGATATTGATTGATTGTTTTTTAGCTTTTGCCATGTCCTGCTGCATCAAACTTCGAGCACAAAGCTGCTTAAAGAATAAGCAAAGCTCGATTATAGGAGCTGCAATGTTTTTGGGCAAGTATCGTTGTACTCCATAAGGAAGTAACCGATGCATCATTATATGACAGTCATGAGATTTCATGCCCGTTATATTGTTGTATCACAGGGGGGGGTTCACTTTTTGCTTGTAGTTGGATCCAAACCATCCGGTAAGTTTAACTCTTTGATGCATTTACAAAAACGTTTTCTGTTTTCTGGGTGGAAAGATAACTTAGATGAGGTTCTTGAACTTCCCGTTTGGTTTTTTAAACTAAACCCAACTCCTTTCAACATTCAAAGTTTCCAAGCTTGCCTGCCTTTAGCGTGTCCTTTGATTTGTCGTTCAGTAACAAGTATTCAGTAAAGCCCTCAAGCGCTTTCTTTCGATGTGCATGACATCAGATTGGTTTTTTAGTAGAAGAAAGGACCAATACTGCAAGATCCCAAATATAGAACGCTTACTCAATCAATTTAATTTTCGATTTAGATTTAGGTTCTTTTTTAGCATATCTGGATTTTCCCCGGAACGTTTAAAGACTTTACTACTTGTAACTGGATATCCATTTGCGGGGTATTTAAAAACTTTCTAGGTAGGTTTCAGTTCGTGAAAACCATATAAATCTTAAATTTACTCCTTAGTGGATGTTTTGTGCGTAAAAATCTTCTATGACCAACATAAACGATTTTGCTCCTAACAGCCAACGAATGGAGTGACCTCGTTACAAGTGGGGCATGCGTAGTAGCCTTGCCCACTCCACCCAGACAAACTACTTCGAGCTGGAAAATCATTGATGGTCCATAAA
The DNA here is from genome assembly GCA_026074375.1 of Tanacetum coccineum. Taxonomy (NCBI): domain Eukaryota; kingdom Viridiplantae; phylum Streptophyta; class Magnoliopsida; order Asterales; family Asteraceae; genus Tanacetum; species Tanacetum coccineum. The sequence goes on along the minus strand of BQNB010035163.1, from coordinate 2,645 downwards.
ACCGCCGCTTTCATTTGGAAATGAGTACTCTACAGCGTCTTCGTCAAACTCCTTTCCATAATTCTTGGATTCTTTAATCAAAGGCACAAGTAAACATCAATGTGCCTTTGCAGGTGAGCTAGGGCCGGACATTACACCAGTCGTCAACATTAAAGAAGATTCTTTCATACACATCCACGGTGGTGTGTTGTATGTTGTCAATATGACCGGCCACATGCTGTAATTTTGACTCATCATGCCAAAAGGATTAAACCATCAACAGCCACCCTATATCCGAACATTTCCTAGGTCACCAGAAACTCAGTTTCATCATGTCAAAATATTTTCCCATGCTCTTACCGTCACACGGGTGATTCATCTTACCGTTTTCCTTAGACTGTCCAGTAGCATGCCAAGTCATCCACTTTGCTATGTGTTTTGTGTTGAACATACGTTGTAGTCTAGGTGTTAACGGAAAGTAACGCACGACCTTGTTTGCAACTTTCTTCCCCTTTGTCTTCTTTGGGTCTTTCCATCTACTCGCTTTGCAGATTGGACAATTAGGCATCTTTAGGTTGTCCTCTGATCCCCAAAATAAAAAACAATCATTTATACAAGCATGGATCGATTCGTATCCCAACCCGATCTTTTTGTATGTCTTCTTGATTTCATAGTACGACGATGGGAAATTGTATCCTTTGCTAGGGGGACATGCCTTTTGGAGAAGAGCTAGAATCTTGTTAAACCCGGCATCAGTTATTTTATGTAAAGCCTTGATGTGCGAAATCTCTGTTGTAAATTCCAATGTAGTCATATCACAACCCGGGTACAACTTTTGGGTGGACCTAGAAAGTAACTCTTCAAACTCGTTATTAGGACCCGTTGTTTGGGCTGGTTGAGGACCAGTTGTTTGAGTTGGTGGAGTTGGGACATTATTTGCAGAAATATCTTCGAAGAACGCATCCATATCAATGTGTTCAGGTGAATGTGGTACTGGTGGAGGTAGCGGAAGAATCGGTTCACCGTGATATTTCCAAGTCGTATAATGTTGGTCAAACCCGGTCTAGATATGTGTACCTCAAGAGTTTTGAGGGTAACAAAATTATCATCACGGTTACAACAGCGACTACATGGGCAACGGATCTTTTGTGTGATGGGGTGCAACAATGGCTCACAATGCTTGATGAATGCAAAAAGACCATCTAAAAATGCATCGGAATTACGATTGGATATAGTGGTCCAACTCTTATCAATTGTCATAACTGCGTTGCAAATAAACATATTCAAATAAATGATTTTTATTTTTTTATACCAAAAGGTCATTAACAAAACTATGAATCAAAAAGGTCATACTAACCAAATGAATATGAATTGTTTTGTTTACCTAGTGCAACTATGGAAGGCAATCCTAACCCACTCTTTGAATGTTTCGTCTCATATATGAATGCGTATAACCGATTTACTATTTGAGCAAATTTCGGCAGCATTTCCCCTCAACTCCCCAAATATGTGTTTAAAGACATATTCGTAGGAGTAAAGGAGAAACACTGTCGAAATCATCTCAAATAGTAAAACAGTTATACGCATTCATATCCTAAATGAGACAAAACATTCAAAAAGCAGTCCCAAACAGGGGACTTTCCGAAATTAATTTCTAATAAATTAATTTCGGACGGGTTTTCTATAGGTTGATTAACTTCGGACGGGGATTTTCCGAAATTAATCACTAAAATCCTAAAATCCTAAACACATATACATTTAATGAAGGAACAAACATTAAATTATATCAAATTATAAACATAAGAAGTGTTTGGATTTGCGTTTTACAATGTCAAGGAGTGTTTGGATTTGCGTTTTACACTAGAAATCACAAACAAGGATAAAAAAATAACATACTTGTGACTCGGCTGTCTTGTGGACCCGACTTCTTCTCGACTCGACTCGACTCGGCTGCTCGTCGACTCGGCTTCGACTCAGCTTCTCGCCAAACTGTCCAAAACAAAAACGAATTATAATCAAGAAACATTCTAACACACATAATTAAACTGTTTTTATAATTAACAAAAACAAAAACCAAAATAAAAAATTATAAAAAACGAATTATAATTAACCCTTTTACCAAAAACGAATTATAATCACGAATAAGTATAAGAATTATGATTTAGAGGGTTTTGAAGTTTAAGAATTATGATTTAGAGGGGTTTAGAATTATGGTGGTGGCTGTGGAAATTGTGCCCGTGTGCTCGTGTGAGTGGCTGCGGTGGTGGTGGGTTATGCAGTGGTGGTGGCGGTGAGTGGTGGTGGTGGCGGTGAGTGGTGGTGGTGGAGTATAAGTGTTTTGATTTTTGTGTTTCGATCTGTTTTTGGGGTGGAGTATAAGTGTTTTTGTGTTTTTGTGTTAACTCTTCGAGCTGTTAACAGATGGGATATATGGATAAAATTTAGGGTCGACATTTTGGGTCGACAATGTCGACCCTAACTGTTTTTATATAAAATATTTAGTCATTATTTTGGGTCGACAATACATTCTATTTTTTGGGTCGACAATGTCGACCCTAAATATGGGGCAAAATTAGGGTCGACAATAACTTTTTAATATAAAACATTTGGTTAAAAGATATGGCGGGGTTGTTTAATTTTGGTGAAAATTTTCGTAAATTTGGGGG
>BQNB010035162.1:0-48025 GCA_026074375.1 Tanacetum coccineum | reverse complement strand
TTTTGGTTTGTGGTTCGTCAATGGCTGAAGAGAGATGTTTGTTTTTGTGTTTTACAAAAATGAGGGTGACAGACTTTTGGTCTCGTTTGGTGGCGGTCCCATATCAATATGGGGGCCCCCTAATTTAATCAGGGAGCCGCCCGAGATATGGGGACCGCCCTCAGCAGAGGGTTTTGGACTCGATTGTTGACAGAAATTTTTTACGAAAGGAGTAACATTTTAATTTGCATTTCGCGAATTAAAAACGCTTAAAGTACTGCGGACAAAGTTTTTAAGTTGTCACGACACGGAGTGGAACACGGACTAGAACCGAGACAGAATAAAAGAGAAATGATTTATGGAATGTGTTCTACCATTCCCAAACCAAGACGTAGATAGTTAAACAATTCACGTTTAAAGGGTTTCGTGAGAATGTCGGCGATATTGTCGATGGACGGCACTTTTTCAATAAAGATATGTCCTTTATAGACACTATCACGAAGAAAGTGGTGACGGATTTTGATGTGTTTAGTTCGAGAGTGTTGCACCTGGTTTTTGCTAAAGTCAATCGTGCCTTTATTGTCACACATGATTGGGACGTCGTCAAGTCGAATGTCGTAGTCGATAAGAGCTTGTTTCATCCATAGTGCGTGTTGACATGCCTTTCCGGCGCTTACGTACTCGGCTTTGGTAGTGGATATAGCAAGAGCGGTTTGTTTCTTCGAGAACCAAGATGTTAAACAACATCCCACGAACGTACAAATTACTTTGTTTTAAAGTGATCTTTCTTGGTCACATATCTGCCGCATGATCAGAGGGTCGGCATATTACTACGATTTTTATGCCGTTTCACTTTAGGATTCCATAATCTAAGTGCGGAACCCTTTAATGTTTATCAGAAGGACTCGCTTACCGCTTCAGATGATGGAGGTTTTGGGGACCTCTTAGAAGGTGCACAAAGGACAACAACGAAACAGGATCTCTCATGGTTCCTACTTACCGTTAGGTAGAGTAAACTACCTATCCTGCCTCGATACTTGATGAGGTGTCATTTTATACACTTTTTCGAGGCCATTTAACCCCCTAAATCATGCAAATATGCCTAGATTATATGCTTACTCGTTTGTTTTTAGGTTTTTAGCACTTGCATGGCATTTAGAGGAAATGCACGTGACTTGGGCTCATTTGGAGAAGAAACGGACAAGGTTACGACTCTACACCAAGAATCATGAAGAATTGTGCATACATCGCGTGGAGATGGCGTCGCCATCATAAAGCGACGATGTCAGGATCTTCATCGTGACGGCGTCAGAAATCCAGTGACGGCGTCAGGACATGACCGACTTAAAGAGGATCTAGAATCATCCACGTGGCGATGGCGTCAAGACTTCAAAGCGACGCCGTCACGTCATTTTCACTATATACTCAAAACTGATTTTAGGTGTGTAACTTTGTATAACTTTTGGGAGACGAACCCTAGTCATTCTAGCAGCTTTTTAGGTCATTTTTAAGGCCTCAAAACCATATCGTAACTACCTTCAATCTATGTTTTAATCAAGTAAGATTGTTTATCATTAATCATTTAATATGTCTATGTGTTGTTTGATTGATTTATGCTCTTGCTTTCTTTATAACATGCTAGGCTAAACCCTCATTTGTATTTACTTATGATTGCATGAAACTTAGGTTGTAGATCCTTTTATTGTTTCTTCTTGTGATGGATGTGTGCGTTAGGCTTTAGAAAACTAGCCATGCGATATTAAATTGGCATAGACATTTAGGGAAATGCGAGTATGTAGAAAGGATACCACCATCGGTAACAGTCTTCATACTACATTACCCCTAATATGGTTGATCACTCTTAAGATATTTAACATGCATTTAATATACTCTTAGGTTCCTTGTAATAGTCTTCATACTACCTTACTTGTGCGTGCCTTAACGGAATATTAAATAGACGACGAGTTCGTGTAATTCGTTCATGACTTAGGAAATACTTACACAGATCATCACAAGTGTGACAAAGAAATAGATCTAGGAGAAGCAATCTGAGGAGTAGTGCATGATTAGGTAAATACATATTTTTATCATAAAGTTATCACCAGTAGTTTAGATTATATTTAGTTTAATTAGCTAAAACAAACCAACCTCTCAAAACCATGATATTTACTTGCTTTCTTAAAAATATAAAAACACAAAAAGAATCTTCTCTCAACCCCTAGAATTTTGTTAGACCGTGTTCGAGCTTTCCCAACCTATTCCCCTAGAGAATGATAACAACCCCTGAGTCTTGCCTTACTACACTTCAACAGTTAGGTACACTGCCTAGGGGATTGTAAAGCTTTTTGTGAATTCTTCACAACCTCCACATCAAGTTTTTGGCGCCACTGCGTGGGGAATAATTAGGTTTTGATCATTGTTTAACTTAGTTCTACTCGCTTGATTCCTATCAAGTGAGAATTTTATTTCCATACATTAGCTTTTCGTAGTCTATCTTTTCTTTGTGTTATTTGTTTCGTAATCCATTCTCGTCAACCACCATGGGAGACGCGAATCCTATCTGTACTCTTAGAAATTACTCTAAACCTAGCCACGAAGGCTACAGGAACACCATTGAGCTCCCCGAAGGGAACAATGTGGTACCTCTTCGATCCGACACCATCCAGTTGGTGCAAAACGGCTGCTCATTCCACGGACTTTGGTCCGAGGACCCAAACCAACACCTCAAGGATTTTTAAAACTTATGGACTCACTTGACCTTGACGATGAAAATAGGGAAAGAACGCGCCTATGTTTATTTCAATTTTCCCTTAGCGATCAAGCTAGCAACTGGATTGAATGTCTTCTAGCAGGATCCATCACCACATGGGAGGATCTTACTACTCGTTTCCTTGCTTAATTCTTTCCACCGGGAAGGACTGCAAAACTTAGCAACGATATCCTGATATTCCAACAACATAACGGAGAATCTCTTTCTGAAGCATAGACTCGTTTCAAGGACTTAATCCAAAAAGTCTCTCATCATGGCATCGATCTTTGGCTCCAAGTCCAAATATTTTATGACCATGTCAATCCCGTCACAAGACGAACCGTTGACCAATCATCCGGTGGTAAGCTTCGTGACAGAAATACCGAAGAATCTTAGGCATTATTAGAGGACCTCGCCCTATATGACAACGAAAGTTGGAACGACCCAAGGTATTTCGCTAAGCTGGTCAAGGCAATCTATTTGCCTCAAGATGTCCCAAGTACATCCGACCGCCACCTCATCGAGCTCGAAAATCAAGTTTAACGCTTGATGGAAGCCTTCATTGCTCTGATGCAACCTACTCAAGTGAACACAATCACTTCTTCATGCGAGATCTGTAGTGGTCCCCACGACACTCAGTACTGCATGGAAAACCCGAACAAGCCTTTGTTGATTATGCATCCTCACGTACTGACGGAATGAGAATTAGGCAGTTCGCTATGAACCAAGGACCAAGAAACTTTAACGAAGGCACCGATGCTTAGAAGGGAAAGCCGAACTTTAACTGGGCACACGCCCAAACATTTACCAGCCCACAAAATGGCTCGTTCTTTACCTACTCGTCTAATTACCAAACGAAGCTTGAGAAGGCACTAATTAATTTTGACTCTTGTCAAGAGAAAAGACTATCCAGCCTGAGAACTCAACTTGGACAATAGCAAGACGACATGATTAGTAAAATTAATCTTTTGTAGAAAACCATTTCTGAAAAGCTTGATGACACTCCCATTCGTAACACTGCAGGAAGCCTTATAGCTCAAATGAATTTCACGTCTACTAATGACCCCACAAAAGAGGAGCTTTGAGGCAAGGGAATCAAAAGCCCATCAAAGTTGCTCTCCCAAAAATATATGTCCCAGTCATCCTTAGCAGAACAAAATAGAAACCATTCATCCCCAAACCGTCTTCACTTCGTTAATTCAATTGTTATTCTAAATAAGGAAGATGAAGCTAAGGAAGAGGGAAATGTAAATTCCAGTACAACTGAGTATGAGGACCACGAGACGACTGTGGAAAGCAAAGATGAGTTCGAGGAAGAAACTGAAGTAGAAATCAAAGAAGAAGAAGAAGATAGCCCGAAACACTTTGACACTTTCCCCACTATGAAAGAATTAAGGTATCACGAATGAATCTTGAAAAACCCTCGACTCCCATGGGTAAAGGCCAAGGTTAGAACCTAGAACTTGAATAACGTTAAATTTTCTTGCATGATTGGCCACTTCGACAAAAAGCAAGCCTGTTTAGATATGGAATCACCTATCAATGTAATGTCTAGGTTTCATTATAATTGGATCATGAGCAAAATGTTGGGGCAAAGAAGGAAACCATTAAACCCTGGGAAAATCTATAATTTTGTAGGGAGAGTTAAGGGGTTAAAAGTTTTTGTTGGGAACTTCACTTACGAATGTGACTTCATGGTGCTTGAGGATACCACTAGTGTCATTGATCATGACCTAGGGTCGGTTGTACTCGGAAAACCGTTCGTAGAAGCAACCAGGCTCGTTTACAACTGGGAGGAAGGAACAATCATGTTTGAAAAAGATAAGGAGAAGATTGTGTTTAAAATGCCCCATAAGATGGAAATGTTCAAACACATAGATTTTACGGACATAAAAACCGATTGCATACCTCCTTTTGTCATACAAAGTGACGATGACAACAATAAAAAACCCACTACTCTAATAGCTTAGATTTGGGACTCGAATACAAACATGATGAAAATGTGTGCAGATTCACTCGGAGCTTGATAGCCATGAAGGCCAAGAGAAATAAAGGAGAAGTCACGTAAGGATGTGTGACTTCGAGTCTAGCTACAAGAATCATAAATAAAGAAAAGCGCTTCTTGGGAGGCAACCCAATGTTTATTTTCCTACATATTAGGTGTGTCATTTGTTTTAATTCTTCTCGTTTATTCATTTATGTTTGAATTCATCATTTATGTAATCATGCTTCGCTTTGTCTTTAACCTCGTCTTATTGGCAATCAAAGGTATTTTGCATAAAATAAGTGTAGGGGGATATATCTGGTATATAAGAACTAGATTCAAACATTTAAAAAAAATTGTTTTGATCAATTCGCGTCAGTTTCGCGTCATATGATTGTAATGATTAATCCCAGGTTTTTATGCAGTGTTTTCTACAAATATAACTAATAAAATTACGCACAAGAAAGTTCTCATTAAAAACAAAGAGGAAATTTTCACAGTGCGTGGAGATGGTATCGGGATTAAACCCGACGGCGTCACGTCTCTAGCGATGTGAAGATTCGAAAATCTTCAAGTATTTTTGAAAAATAAAATGTGCAAGATTTAAAATTTGTAATTTTGTTGTAAACCTGCAGAAACCTATGATTATATCATCGCTTTCATCCTATCTTTATTGCTTTCATAGAGTCAACCCTAAAGTCTCGTTGTATATATCATATCCCGCCGATTTTATGTTTGATATAGTTGTCTTTGTCTTTGATTTACAAGTTATATTTGACAAGAAGAAGCTTGGAAGTTCTTAAGAAGTTTCATTGGATGACTTTTGGAGGACAATCTAACTAGTTATCGCATGTTTCTTCTTCATTATTGAGCAAACCAGGGGAGTACTAGTTTCTTTTACTTGTTTTCTTTCCCCTTTATTCATTTTACGGGTACTTTTAAGAATATTAGGAACAATGTTCAACTTAAGTGTGTGTGGGGGGGGGGAATAAGCCTTAGAAACTATTCATTCATTTGCCATTTGCTTTGTCCTTAAATTTATGGGTAACTGATTCGCGGTATAGCACACACTTATATAGCAACCCTAATACAGATCCTAACCGAATGCCCTTGACCAAGGCAAAAGGTCAAATTCCACAAAAGGATAAAATACACAAGATAGAATCAATGATAAAAAGATTCCGGAAGAGATATTCCCGGGTCGTATGTCCCAACGAGGCTGCAATTTGAAGGTAATCCTGGTTTGATGAGAAATTGAATGATGGAGAATATTCAGATATGATGGAAACACTGATATAATTACAACTAAAGTTAATAAAACCTAATTTAATCTACGGGAAACAGATATAGGAAATGGGGATCTTAAAAATTACGGGAAACAAAATTAGTTATAGGGAAATCCTAAAATTAAATCTATACTAAAATACGGGGAACAGAATCAGGTATCGGGAAACCTAAATACTAAAAATTAAGAAAATAAATGCTAAATTAAATTAAAAATCAAAATTAAATTCTAATTAACTTAATTTGAAAAATAAATTATGTCGTTACGGATGTGTATGTGTGGTCTTTGTCTCCTTTTCTGGAGCATTGAGATAGGTTTAAATTATATGAGTGTACCGATAGTATATTAAATTCTAGAACTTGTTTTTGTGATGCATCTCGAGACCGCATAGTAAGTATTAGGATTTACTTGATAAGAGGCACTAGGATTAACCCATGTTTTAAACCTGTAATTGTTATTATGGTCACACCGATCATGTAACTATCCCACACCCTTGCCATGCACTTATTTTTAGTGCAGGATACCCCTAGTACAACCCTCCGAGCCTATCCTTTTTCACGGTTCTCGTAATTTTCTGGTTAAGCCGGACTATTAATGAAGAGCATTGTCACCCTTAAACCAATCATTACACCCAAATCGCCTTAGCCTACCTTGTATGTACTCACTTTTAGTACATTATTGTGTTTAACCCAAGTTAATTATTGAGTACACGGTTGCTAAGTCCTTATCCTTTGTAAAAACTTTTTGGGATGACGTTGGGATTCATGGTAGTGATTTATTTTGCATGATATTGGGGAAGAAAAGTTAAGTCAATACCCTCATACGTTTGTTAGATGATCTCCATGTTATTTTGATCCACCTCAAATCGGGTCATAAGAATAGTTTCATTTGTAAAGTATGTAAAAGCTCAAGTGTAGGGGTAACGTGGATAGTAAACCCCATGTTTGTGATGTAATTATATGTTATGTCAAAAAGAGAAAGAAAAAAAAAGAAAAGAGATTGATATAGAGTTGTGTAGAGTTTGAATATCTTCGTTTGAGTCTTGGCTTAGCAACCAAACCAGCGTGTATTCGTGTAAATAATTAGCTAACCCTTCCACTCCAAATTCACCCAAAGCCACCCAAATGTATCCCATCCATTTTCGTTTCCATTATATGTTATCTTACACCTACACCCCACAACCCTTTAAAAGACCTCTTAGATAGTAATGAATAATGCTAGCGCCTAGCGGTGGAGGTTTGATCCTTTATCAAGCCTATGGTAATTTATATGATATGACAGGTATTGAGTGTTGATTTTCCATTTCCCCATTATGTTATAATTAATTATACAACCGAGAGAAAGAGAGAATCCCAAACACTTATGTGAGGTGCTAGTATATGCTTTCTGTGCTTTTAATTACGAGGTCTAGAAGGATGTGTTGTAAAATACTTTTAAAGAGTAGGTTAAATGACTTTAATACTGTTATTGTCGAGGTAGAAAAGCCCAGTTGCTTGAGGGCAACCAAATCCCAAGTGTAGGGGTATTTGATGAGGTGTCATTTTATACACTTTTTGGGGTCATTTAACCCCTTAAAACGTGCATTTATGCCCAAAATAGGTACTTAATCGTTCCTTTTCAGGTATTTAGCATTTGGAAGGCATTTGGAGGAAATACACGTGACTTGGGCTCATTTGGAGAAGAAATGGACAAGACTACAGACCTACACCAACATCTCTCAAGATTATGTTCTCAGTGGCTGGAGATGGCGTCACAATTCACCCCACGACGGTGTCACAAGAAATCACAACGGCGTCAGCTCACACGACCCATCCCAAGATTTAGAATATTCTACTTCACGACGGCGTCACGATTAAAACGCGACGCCGTCGTGGCGATTTTTCTATATATACAAACACGAAATTAGGGTTTTAAGTGTGTAACTTTAGAGCAAAAAGGGAGACGAACCCTAGTTCATTTGGCACCTTATTAGGACAATTTTAGGGCTTCAAAACCCTATTATAACTCTTTGAATTCATGTTTTAATCAAAGTAAGATTATCTTAATCATTCAATATGTCTTGTTGGTTGATTCATTATTGTTCTTGCTTTATCTTTAACATGCTTGGCTAAACTCCCTATTATGTTCATTTATGATTGTATGAAACCTAGAATGTATATCTTAGTGGTGTTGCTTCTTGTGATGAATATGTATGTTAGGCTTTAGAAAACCATCTTTTGTCTGTATCGCTGTTAATATGTCTAGGGAAATATGATTGTGTAGAAAGATACCATCGGGTAACAGTCTTCATACTACCTTGCCCCTTATATGGTTGATCCACTTTTAATATATTTCAAATGCATTTAATGTACTCTTAGGGGCCTTGTAATAGTCTTCATACTACCTTACTTGTGCGTTGCCTCAACGAAATATTAAATAGACGGCGGCTTCGTGTAATATGTTTATGACTTAGGAAATAGTTACATAGATCATCACAAGTGTGAAAAAGCAACAACACTGAGAGAAGCAATCTAGGGAGTAATACATGATTAAATGAATACAATCTTTTTATTATATTGTTATCACCATTAGCGTAGTCTATTATTTAGTTTAATAGCTAAAACCAACCAAACCTCTCAAGCATATGATTTATCCGCTTTCTATAAAATATAAAAATACAAAAATAATCCTTCTTCAACCCCTAGAATTATGTTAGACCATGATCAAGCCTTCCTAACCTATTCCCCTAGAGAACAATAACAACCCCCGAGTCTTGCCTATACTACTACTACAACGGTCAGGTACTCTGCCAAGGGAGTTGTAAAACTTCTTGTAGAAGTCCCTTACGACAACCGCATCATATAGTTTTTGTATGTGTGCTTAAGCTGGATGGTCAAGGGGTAGACGGGAGGGAAAACACTTTAAAATTTTACTATTTCCTTCTAGAAGGTGTTGTGTATGTATTTGTTTGAAAGGTGGTAGTATAAATTACATGCATGCAGAAAATATGTAAGTTACTAGTTTACGTAAAACTTATAAAATAAAATACATGGAACATGTAAAACATTAATATGATGATCATGATATGCTATAAATATGTAGACAAAGCTTAGTCTAAAGTCGGTGTACGTAAAAAGACGTTTCTTGCAATACACAGGATAACTTCTTGGTTTTTGGTTAAATTCAACTATTTACGTGAAACTTGAAAAAACAATTGTGTTGACTTATAAATTATATCCGTAAAAGTCATATAACACATAATTGACGTAAACCTATCTTTTTTTGTTTCCGATTTACGTTTAAAGTTGTTTTTCGGGTTACGCGATTTAACTTAACGGTACGCGTAAAAGTAAACATGTAAATGTTCAAAGTAAATAGTTTTGGGTTTATTAACGTGTAATGACCTAAAAATGTGATTTGTCACAATGTCCCCGTGTTAAAAGAATTTCGTCCTGAAATTCAGTTTGAGTTGCCTTCCGGAGTGGTGTTGGTGAAGAGGTGCGGATATTTGTTGCGGATGTAACTCTGCTATCACGGTCAGAGATGATAGAGGCCGGCAATACATGCCTCAAGACCAATTCTTTCAAGTAGAGTCTCATTAGTCTCTCCATCGTATCAATCTCCTTCATTGGCAACAAATGTGCAGATTTAGTAAGACGATCGACGATTACCCAAATCGTATCGTAACCACTTGATGTCTTGGGTAACTTTATGATGAAGTCCATGGTGATCTTCTCCCACTTCCATTGGGGTATTTTAGGTTTTACCAATAAACTTGATGGTTTCTGATATAAAGTTTATCCACTTCTCTGTAGTCAATGCATGTACTGAAGGATCCATCCTTCTTCTTGACCAACAGACCCGGAGCTCCTCAAGGTGAGGAACTGGGTCTTATAAGTCCTTTTTTTGAAAGCTCGCACAATTTGATAGTCAGCTCTTGCATCTCTGATGGAGCTAGCTTATAGGGCGATCATGCTATAGGTGCAGCACCAGTACTTATTTAAATTTAGAATTTCATTTATCGGGTTGGTGGAAGTCCACACAAAATTTCAGGAAAGACTTCTGGAAAATCCCGCACAATAGGTAAATCCTTAAGTCGCTTCTCCTTCAAATTCTCCTCCATCTTATTTTCAGTGATGTGTTCTAAAAAGACATGACTTCCTTTTGGAATATACCTCTGGGTCTTGGTGCACGAGATGATATCCAATCTAGATTCGCTCTACCTTCACTCCTAACGCTTTGAATTTTTACTATCTCATCACCATAGGGGATACGAACAATCTTCTCACCATAAACAATTATGGTGCGGCATTTCGACAACTAATCCATACTGGTAATAAAGTCAAAACTACTAAGTTCTACGAGCCCTAAGTCGAGGTTGAATGGGTAGTTTAGCAAATTCATTATTTATGACCACATTCGTTGGTGGATTGACCTATGGTGACTAGTGGTGTAATCCGACTTTTTGGCTTAGGATTTGGTGTAAGATGAGGCTGATCCTATATGTGGTGTAAATGTCTACTTAGTTATTATGCTTACTAGTACAAATGTCCATGACATGCACAGCTTATGTATACGCACACAAAATTGTTGCTTTTTGGGAATATAAGTAGAAATTAATTTTGACAAAATTTTAAGGTGACTACTCCCGACATAGCATGTTCCTTCATGAATTAGACATAGGTGATGAGGCTATGTATAATTGAGGACTAATGATGCAATGCTCATTTTCGTCAAACTAGTGTTATGTATAAGGTAGTATCAAAATAGTTTTATAATGTAACAAAATAATTCATAAGATGAAGGCAAAGTAGCTTATAGGATGACAAAAAAATAGTTTGTGAAATGACAGTAATATATAGTTTATATGACGGTAGCAAAATAGTTTATAAAATGATAGGAAAATAGTTTATAAGATGATATAGTAAAATAGTTTTTTTAAAGACGATAGCAAAATAGTTTATAAGATGGTGGCAAAATGGTTTATATGATGATTGTGAAAATGTTTAAAAGGCGATAACAATTTGAGGAGTAGCTCACATAAATAAATAGAGAATTAAAGTATAACTGACGGAATCGTCATATTGATAGAGAATTTAAAACATCCACACGATATAATGAAATTTATAGGAAAATACTAATACAAATCTCTTAGGGGATATAGTCCAAGAAGGATTTGACTTAGGTCTCACTAGGTTAGGCGGAAAGGTCTCTCCTTAAGCATTAACATTATTTGCCACGACGCTAGGGTCCTATGCGAGCTTTTCCCTTCTAGTTACCATCATTCTGATCCTTCAAATTCGAGCACTCATCCCTATAATGCCCTCGCTTTCCACACTAATAGCAAGTAATTATAGCCTTATGATTTACCATTGCGGCCCTCTAAGTTGTTGCAGGAACGGAAGTCTTACAAATTTCTGGTCATGTGACCAATTCTTTTGCATTTACCGCACTTGACAATGCACGGCCCGGTATGGTGCAACTTGCACTTGTTTCACATAGGCAAACTCAAAGCATATTCTTTCTTATTGCTTGTCCTGGTAGCATGTGCCCTAATCACTTAATTTCTTTTGTTTTGTTTCTTTCTAGAACTCTCGCCATGATTACCTTCCCATTTCCTCTTGTTGTTTGCATTCTTTTCCACCTTGGCTCCCTGACGTATGATCTGATCCATTGAGTCGCAAGCCACGCGGGTTTTTGTCTTGTAGATATCAATAGCCTCAATAGAATTAGTAACTCGTTGGGCTATATGTTTCTCTATGTCTTCTTGACTTAGGGGTTGTTCCTTTGGCGGCATGTTTCTTTAAAATCACCAGAAATAACAACACTCATGAGGTTTCGTCCAAAATTTAATCACGACACGCAATAAGTACAATATATATTAAATGAGATCACGACACACAAAGTTATAAGATGAAATCAACCATGGAAATATAAATCAACATCACAAATAGCATAATCATAACCAATATCATAGATTAATACTTAATATATTGTTTTACATGAATAAAAAGAGTACATGTTTATCATTAACTCTACCAACCGAGTACTAATCAGTTTAGTAAACTATAATACAAAAGAATCTACAATGATTCTAATCTATCTATCTATGGACCAAGGTGCCTCTCAATCTCCCAGAGAATAACCTCTATGTCATGTGCTCGACTCCGTAGCTCAGCCATCTCAAGCCTGTCAACCCTATGGGACTCTAGCAAATCTGTGATATCTATCTGAGCGGCTCCCAATGAAATCTGTAGTGCCTCAGCTCGCTAATCTGCAGCCTCAGCCCTAGCATGCAATGCCTAAAATCTTGTCCTACTATCTCATCCCTCTAAAGGCGAACTCTAACTCTAGTCTGTCTAACATGGCTCCTCTCAAGACGAGTCTCTGCGTACTCGACTCGACTATGCAACTCTGTAATCTCGAGCCTATCAGTCACTTGAGAATCCTTTAAATCTATGGCCTGCTACTCAGTAGCCACTGCTCAGACCTGCAACAGTGTGATCCTGTCTCTAGCAATCATCAACGAGTCTTGGGTAACCATATCCTGTTGCTCCACGGTCTCAACTCTAGCACGAAGAGTCGCAATCTCCTGATGTGATGATCCCATGTCATCCTAAGGTATCCCTACGTAGTGATCTATCTCCTCGAACAATGGCAAAGGTGGTAGCAGCGATGATATAACAAGTAGAGTGGTGTCTTCATCCTTAAAATTAGGCACGATGATAAACGGAATGAATATTCTGGTACATGGTGTAACAGGAGTACGGGGTGTAGTCATAGTGCTGTGACAACCAAGGGTTCATATAAATATATTTTATATAAGGAAAGTGTAAAACGTAGGCAAGGCAATGTAAATGCAAGTATAGGCAATGTAAGCATGTAGTGTTTATGCACATGAAAAAGTATATGTGATGCAACGTTTATGTAATTGTTATAGTCTAGGTATAGCATGCAACCTAGTTCTTTATAACCTTGGCTCTAGATACCAATCTGTAACACCCCCAAAATGTGTGGCAGCGGAAAGGTAATCGGGGGCGTTACTTCATAATACATAAGCACAAGATAATAAGGAACAACCATTCCTTGAGCCGTGATGTGTCGTTGTGCGTAGGTAATTTATTATTCAAGTTTTATTAATTATATTTTGCTGACTTTACCTATTAACAAACATTAACAGGAAGTGTATCGGATCAGTTGTAGGTTCGTTGGTAAGTAGGGTGTCGATCACTAAGAGCGAGTGTTAACACTTCAATCTATCAGTATTTTAGTTATCTAAGTTATTCTAATTAATCCTATGTTAAATCTAAGTTAAACCTAAACTAACGCAAAAGGGGGGGTTCAACATGAGACACTGGCATGAGTTTTGGTTTACTTAAACTAAGAGGACGGCGATTAACACACACAAGTTGATTGACAAAAAATAAAGAAGCGGTCAAGCCTAATTTAAGGAGCTAGATACTTGCATTATTATTGATAAACATAAAGCAACTCACAACGAATAAGCATACAATCTTAAATAAACAAACCAAACATTAAATTATCATAAACATGGCTAATACCCAAAGTTATTAGCCAATAGCCATTGTAACTATACAAATGTCATAGATGAACGATTAAAGTAAACTAAAAGATAATGAAATCAAATGATACTAAGAATCAAATGCGTATATAAAGTATAGCAATTACAAGGGTTCTCCTATGAATTGAAGTGCTTTGCAGGACCTTCTTGGCTTCTCTTCTCTTCTGATAATCAAACTTGGTGGTTAATGCCTCCTTCTTAGTATTTGGTCTCTCTAAAATTTATACTAGGGTTCGGTATTTATAGAGTCTGGACTTTATTCGATACGCCGTATTAAAAGAGTTCAATTCGGCGTATTGGGGTTTCTTGGCGTGGGCTCCACGATTATTATATTCCAGAATATTCCATGACTTGTACTTGAATACGGCGTATGGCTTCATCTGGATACGGCGTATAGATCTTTCCTTCGTGGATGCTGAATGAAGTTTAGGCCACGAATACGTCGTATCTTCCTTGATGGATACGGCATATAGGATGACAGAACAGTGCTCTTCATGATTTCTTCATTTAAGCTCCAAAATTTGCGTCTTTTGATTAACTTTCACTCTTTGCTCGATAATTACTGCAAATCATACATATAAGCAATTAAGTACCACTTCATGCATAAATAATGTAAAACGAGTAATTTAGCTGAGATAAATGATGCTATAAAATAGACGTTATTTGATGTCATCAAGTTGTTAAAAGGTAACCTCGTTGTTTCATTGAAATAAATAAGTTCAAAACAAATGGTCCTAAGTTTGAATCAAATGAAAATCATTGTTTAAAATACAACAAGTATAAATTAGTGTAAGTGAAATCCATGAAAATATTGTCTTGAATGAATGTAGGCCCAATGCACTTGAAATGGGCCATACCAAGTTAAGCACCTGAGAAGTACATGCTTAAAAGTGTCGACATAAAGTTGGTGAGTTCATAGGTTTAAGTAAGTAAGTAAGGTTGGACCGTAAGATTTCAAAGTGTATGACTATTGTAACACATACAATATCACAAAAAGTAATTGTGATTGCACTACTTCCCATTTGTATGCAATTCAATGCAAAATAAAGTACACGTGTAGGTGTTTAACCCGCAACACTCTAAGTCCGACATGGTATACGTCCGTTAGTTTGGTCCTCCGAAACTAGTAAGCGCTACTTACCCTAACAGGGATGCCAATCCTATACAGATCTATTTATAACACCCGCGCTTACACAAAGTAATTAACGGTTTATGGTAATTTGGGCATAGTGGATTATCGCTACTTAGGCTAATCCGTAATCATTTAAAATGGTACTTGCATCTAATGTAAAAACAAGCAATGTATCTTACCCCGAGATTTGTAAAATAGTGATAAACAAGTTAAGCGGGGCTATAAACTCACCTTAAGTGAAAGTATTAATTTTGGGAAAAATTAAGTAAGTAGGACGTCACAACAAGTCCCGAAAGCAACCTTAATATGATGAGAAGATGAGACTAACAATTTAACAGACAATCAAACCTCAGATTCTTGTTTGATTATAACCTAAACCCTTAAATCTTTCTTATAAAATACTTGTAATAATCAAAAACCCAATTCTTCTTGTCCTTCTTGTTTAAGCCGTAAGGTATAGCACCAAGAGAAAGGAGATAATATATTTTTGCTAGTTGGTTTTTATGTCTGAGAAAGGAGCTAGATACTTGCATTATTATTGGAAGTGTTAAGAGGGTAATAGTATGCCTTGGATAATAAAATGTAATGAGTTAGCTGGATATTAGATCTAGTTAATAAGGTGCATCAAGATTAGTGAGGTGGATAATAAAGTGCTTATTTTAGTAGGTATGGTTGTGTGTGTGTGTGCTTAAGGTAGACGATCAAGGGGTAGAGAGGAGGGAAAACATTTTCAAATTTTGCTATTTACTTCTAGAAGGTGTTGTGTATGTATTTGTTTGAAAGATGGTAGTATACATGTAAAGAATGAATATGATGATCATGATATGCTATAAATGTATAGATTAAGCTTAGTTGAAAGTCGGTGTACGTACAAAGACGTTTCTTGCAATTCACGGGATAAATTCTAGGTTTTTAGTTAAATTCATCCGTTTATGTCAAACTTGCAAAATAAATTGTGTTGACTTATAAATTATATTCATAAAAGTCATATAACACATAATTGACGTAAACCTATCTTTGTTTGTTGTCGGTTTACGTTTAAAGTTGTTTCCAGTTTACGCGAATTAACTTAACGATACGCGTAAAAGTAAACATGTAAATGTTCAAAGTAAATAGTTTTGAGTTTATTGACGTGTAATAACCTGCAAAATGTGAGTTGTCACAATATGTGCTTCGATTGCACTTGACCGTATGTTAAAGTCGAATACTATGGAGAATTTAATACATCATCACAATATGTGCTTCGATTGCACTTGACCGTACGTTACCGTATGTTAAAGTCGAATACTTCGACCATAGCCTTTACCCTGATAAGTGATCTTTAGACCTTTATTATTATATTATAACATTTACTTGAGAGAATGCAGATTTTGATCATTTTGTTGCATTCACTTGAGGGAATGGAGATCTCTATATTGATCATTGATTAGCAGATTTATTCACCCTTAGTAAATATATAAATATAAATATATAAAAAGGATCAAAATCCACAAAGTCAATGAAACCGGAAGTAGTATAGAATATTCCCGGGTCGTTTATCCCCAACGAAGAGTGAATTGGAAAGTCGAGAGTTGGATTGACATTTGATGATTGAATAGAACAAGATTTGGATTGGATTTCTAAATCTACGGAAAAATAAAGCAATCTATACTAAAAATGAGAAAGGCACACAAATTTTAACTAAAAATGTAAACGAGAATCTAAAAACGTAACCTAAAAACCCTAAATTTTCAAAAATTAACCTAAAATGAATTTTTTACTTTTGATAGACTCTAATTGACTAAAAAGTAAGATTAAAGAAAACTAGAACGAAAACGGAGTTAAATTGAGCTAGAAAATACGAAAAACGAGCACGGGAACGAATCCCGCTTTTTAAAAAACGAAATTTTGCAAAAATGACCTTACGAAAGTTTTTCTATTTTTCCTAAGTGTAATATGACAAAAGAAAATTTTCTAAAAAAGAATTATATTTTTTTTATTTAAGTTTTAATAATTAAAAAACAGTTTTAAAGAAAAATAAATGATAAAAAATAGTAAACTAAATGGGAAAAATCCCAAAAAATACTATAAAGTCCTAAATTCTATGTAAATCCTAGGAAAAATAAGCTGGTGATCCCAGCTTATCAAATAAGCTACAAAATAAGCTGAAAAGGCTTATGGGCTTATTGGGCTAAAAGGCCCTTATAGAATAAATTGTGCAACTCACTACCGGATGAGTTATTGTAGCATACCGGTAGTGAGTGTGTGTTATAACGTTGGTTGATGGGGTTGAGGTCCCAAGTTCAAGTCTTGCTCACTTGGGGCCTCCCCTAATCCCAACGTTTTTGTTTTTCATTTTTTTACAACTTTTTAAACAAGCTAAAAATAAGCAACTTTAAAAAAGAAAAAAAAAATTGTAACTTAACAAATAAGCACGTAATAAGCTGAAAAAGGTGGCAGAAATGCTTAATTTACTCTTAGGTAAAAAAAACTAACTTTTTGGCTAGATTTTAACACAAATAAGCTAAAATTCTAAATCCCCAAACCTAATAAGCAGCTAAATACCTAAATTAAGCAAAACTAACTAACCAAAAGCATAAATAAGCAAAGAAATGGGCAGATTATGCTTTTTTATACTAAGGCAAGCTAAACTAAACTGTTAAGGCTAAAGTGGCAAAATAAGCTAAAGGAAAAGAGTAACAAGCTAAAACAGTTGGATTTCTATACTAATTAAGCAAATTCAGATAGAAATATGCAAATAAAAACAGACAGAAAAGCCATAATTCCAAAATAAGCTTTAAGCCTAAACAAGCATACAAAACAGTCAAAAGGGCACCTAGGGGCTTAATTTTAAGCACTCTAGAGGGACATTCAAGGCTGGGGCTTGCTAGGGCTTATAGATGGGCTTATTGGCTTCCTAGAATTGCCAAGAAACTAAAATTTGGAAAGCAAATAAGCAAGAAAAAGGGGCTGTCTGCTTGGGCTTTTGCACCAGGGGATTTTGTTGACAGTTTTAAAAGGGAAAAATGGCAAAATGAAGGCCAAAGAATAAGCATCCAAATAAGCTCCTAACAAAAAAAAGGTTAAAAAGGTGGAGAATAGCTCCTAAAGAGCTTATGCCTCAAAAATTAGAAGGTAAAAACTCTTTTTAATATCTGATAATTTGAGTTTAAAGGACGTGCCAATAGTTCAAGACTTTCCTGAAGTATTTCCTAAGGACTTGCCGGGTCTTCCTCCGACTCGACAAGTAGAGTTTCAAATTGATTTGGTACCTAGTGCTGCACCTGTAGCACGGGCACCTTATCGATTGGCGCCTTCCGAAATGAAAGAGTTATCAGAGCAACTGAAAGAGCTGTCCGACAAGGGCTTTATAAGACCCAGTTCCTCACCCTGGGGAGCTTCGGTCTTGTTTGTCAAGAAGAAGGATGGATCATTCCGGATGTCCATTGACTATCGGGAATTAAACAAACTAACAGTGAAGAACCGTTATCCACTCCCCAGAATCGATGATTTATTTGATCAGCTTCAAGGGTCGAGTGTCTACTCGAAGATCGACCTAAGGTCAGGTTATCACCAACTGAGGGTTCGAGAAGAAGACATTCCGAAGACTGCCTTCAGAACTCGTTACGGCCATTATGAATTTCAAGTTATGCCGTTTGGTTTGACAAACGCACCTGCCGTATTCATGGACCTTATGAATCGGGTGTGCAAACCATATCTGGATAAATTTGTGATTGTCTTTATTGACGATATTCTGATATATTCGAAGAACAAGCAAGAACACGAAGAGCACCTTAAGCTAATCTTAGAGTTGCTTAAGAAAGAGGAGTTGTATGCCAAATTTTCCAAGTGTGAATTTTGGATTCCCAAAGTACAGTTCCTCGGTCACGTGATTGATAGTGAAGGCATTCATGTGGATCCAGCCAAGATTGAATCCATTAAAGATTGGACATCTCCTAAGTCACCAACGGAGATTCGTCAATTTTTAGGTCTTGCTGGGTATTATCGAAGATTCATTGAAGGGTTTTCAAAGATCGCCAAACCAATGACTAAGCTTACTCAAAAGAAGGTCAAGTTTGTTTGGGGCGATAAACAAGAAGCAGCTTTTCAACTGTTGAAGCAGAAGTTGTGCAGTGCACCAATCCTTGCCTTACCTGAGGGAAGCGAAGATTTCATCGCATACTGCGAAAGTAGGAAAGTTCAAATTCCCGGCCGACTTTGTAGTCGTAGACTTTGATGCCGATCCCCGAGTCCCTTAATTCTCGGGAGATCCTTCTTAAAGACCGGACGTGCTTTGATTGATGTTTATGAAGGAGAATTAACTCTTCATGTTGGAAAAGAAGCCATAACATTCAATCTTGACCAAACTTCGAGATACTCCTCTAATTACGATGATATGACGGCGAACCGAATCGACGCTATTGAAATGGCTTGTGAGGAGTATTCTCAAGAAGTTCTCGGTTTCTCTGATGTGATCAAAAGTGGCAATCCCACTCCTTACTATGACCGATCGTTTCTACCTCTTCTCCGACTCTCACTCCTTTCGGGGATAGTATTTTTCTCGTTGCTGGTCCTCGAGGAAGTCGATGCTTTCCTCGCTCTTGAAGACGATCCAACTTCGCCAGAAGTTGATGACTCTTACTATGACCCGGAGGGGGATATTCTTCTTCTTGAATCATTTCTCAATGATGATCCATTATTACCCCCTCCCACTCAAAGAAACTATTGGCCTAAAATTCGAAAAGAACTTAAAGATTTGTTGAAGCTAAACTGATAATAACTTCAATAATGAACCTCCCATGTCCGAACTTAAGGACTTACCTACTCATCTTCGAATACCATTTTTTGGAAGGTGACAACAAGTTGTCCGTCATAATTGCTAAAGACTTGAGTGTCGAGGAAAAAGTCGCTCTCATAAAGGTTTTGAAGTCACACAAGCGAGCCATCGCTTGGAAACTCTCCGACATCAAGGGTATTAACCTGGAATTTTATACACTCAATATAAGAATTCTTAAAAAATTTTTAAAAAATAAGTGACTACAAACCGCGGTAAAGTTCACACCAAAGATGGGTGAATCCAAAGATCCACGATGTCATCAAAAAGGGGTTGAAAAGAAAAACTCTTGACCCTGGATTAATTTACCCGCTCTCGGCTAGTCTATAGGGTAAGCCCCCCCGTACATTGCATACCGAAAAAGTTAGTTTACGATACATTGTTGAAAATGGAGTAAATCCCGACTTGATTGGGTTTTACGTGTTGGCGTAATGCATTGACTACCAAAAAGTCATATAAAGCCAACCCTAACATACCACTTTCCACTACATTTATGGATCAAATGCTCCAGCGAGATTATGCGGAAAACGAGTACTATGTTTTCCTCATATGGTTTCTTGGGTTGCTTTTCAAATTCCCATCGCCCTTATGATCAAGAAAAGAACAACATACCATGTATCCCTTACGAACGTTTCGCCTACCTCGCATCCTTTTTGGCTTATGCAATGCACCGGGCACGTTCCAAAGGTGTATGATGGCTATCTTTCATGATATGATCGAAAAAACATGAAACTTCATGGAACGATTCCTTTTCGGTCCTATGTGAATTCCCATTTGAAAATCTCCTCTCCCTGTGTAACAAATGCTTCAAAGGTAAAGACACCAATCTTTGTCTAAATTGGGAAAAGAGTCATTTCATGGTTAAGGAAGGCATTGTCCTTGGCCATAAGATTTCTAAAAATGGGATTGAGGTCGATAAAGCCAAAGTCGATGTATTGCTAGTAAAACCTCATCCCACCACCGTCAAGGGTGTTCGGAGTTTTCTCGGTCATGCCGGTTTCTACCGACGGTTCATTAAGGATTTTTCCAAAATTTCCCGACCGATGACTCATCTTCTTGAGAAGAATACTCCGTTCATCTTCTCCAATGAATGTATTCAAGCTTTTGAAACGTTAAAGAAAAAACTTACCGAAGCTCCAATCTTGATTGCCCCAGACTGGGACCTACCCTTTGAGCTTATGTGCGATGCAAGCGACTTTGCCATAGGTGCAGTCTTGGGGCAACGTCATGAAAAACACTTTAGGGCCATATACACTAATGCCTATAAAACAAAAACGATGCGGATCGCATTTAACACCCACGACGGAGAAAGAAATGTTAGCCGTGGTGTATGTTTTTGAAAAATTCCGATCTTACCTCGTCTTGAAAAAAAGCATAGTGTATACGGATCACTCCGCCCTAAAATATCTCTTTGCTAAAAAGATTCCAAGGCGAGATTGCTCCGGTGGGTTCTCCTCCTTCAAGAGTTCACATTCAAAGTAATTGACACAAAAGGAGCCAAGAATCTCGCGGCCGATCATCTTTCCCGATTAGAAAATCCGTATGAAAATGTTCTCGACCCAAAAGAGGTAAATGAAAAGTTTCCTCTCGAGACACTATATGGTGACTTCTCGTGGGTGACTCAGTACCACCCGTGGTTTTGCGATAACTGCAAATTAACCCAACGCGTGAATTTCATTGTTTTACAGGTATGACGTCCTCAACAAAAAGAACAAGTTTTTCAGGATTTTAAACACTACTTTTGGGACGACCCTTCTATTTCAAAACATGTGCGGACAAATGAATCCGCGTGGTGGTTGCTGGCCAAGAAGTTGTTGACATCCTCACAACTTGCCATAGTGGACCCACCGGGGACATTACGGTGCCAACTACACCGCCAAAAAGGTTTTTGACTCAGGATTTTATTGGCCCCACGAATTTACAAAGATGCCCATGACTGGTCACACCGGATGTACACTTGCCAGCGTCAAGGAAAAATTTCACAAACGTGATAAAAGCCACAAAATTTCCCTCAAAGTTGCGAAATCTTTGACAATGGGGCATCGATTTTCATGGGGTCGTTCCCGGTCTTCACGAGGTAACAAATACAAACTCGTGGAGTCGACTATTGTCAAAATGGGTTGAATCGACAGCGCTCCCCACCAACGACCCCTAGTTGTTTTGCAAATTTCTAAATCTCTCTTCGCCCGATTCGGTCCCCTTGTGCTATCAAACTAAAATAAAATAAATGGTGAAATTATGACGAAATAAATGGCGTCATAAAATGACCTGAAAATACGGAATGTTACAATGATGAAGAAGATGAAGAACAAGAAGAAAGCCCAGGTGCTGCTCGATTAGATTCAAAGAAGGCAAAAGAACTGATTGCTAACATGTTCAATGATAAAGATGAAGTTTTCTTATCATCCGATGATGAGGAAACCGAGAAGATACTAGCCAAAGAACGTGTCCTTAACAAAGCTCTAAGTGATTCCTTATGTTTCTTTTGGGACACCCTCTATGTTATGAGTAATTTCTTGTCGGACGCTCAGTTTGTGGTTTTTATTTAGGGGTTATTGCAGAAAAAGGTACTCAATGTGTTTTGGGCAACTATTTTAATCTCACCTAAAATAAGCTTAAAACTTTTAAAAATTCTGGTTTATAATAATCCGACACTTTTACCAGCTCAAAATGATAACTGGTAACGTTGACAATGTAAACCTTTTTTTCTACCTGCTCCCACAAAACAAGTTATCTGACAAGACTAAAGATGACCTTGCCTCTAAATTTTGAAAGTCTAACTAAAGTTTTTATAACTCTTAAACTACTGATGGAAACTACAAACTTGTATGAAATTGGGGTCTCACATGCACATAAGTGTAGAGAAGTGAAATTGTATGAAATTGCATCATTTGAGATTTGTGATTAATAAGCGTAAAGAAGTGTTATTAGACTTGAATGAAAATTGGTTTAGGAACCAAATGTTATAACTAATAAGGTTTTTGGTTTCGAGATTGTAGATGTAGTTACTTTGAATTTGTTTGTCAAGTCAGTTACATGGATAAAATGTTTACAAGTTTTTAAATCTGCCTGGGTTTCATGTAAACTCAGCCGGTCCCAAGCCCGGATAAAACGATGATGGTTAAAAGAGGGGAAACATCTCTTAAAAAAACTTATATTCATACTTCTTGTGGCTAGTCAGGTTAAAGGGAAAAAGCCATTAAGCTTTAAGTTTCTAGTGTCCTTGATTTTTGCAGTTGAGTGTGTTCACTATGGCCTAGGTTTATTTTCAGTTGAAAGGTTGCCGAGCGTTGTGTGTGAGACTTGTGATGATTTTAGAATCATTTATGGAAGATGCAGGTTATGTAATGTAAGCATTCTAACACTTAACTATGTAATGATATTTAACAGTTTAGTATGTAATTAAATCATTTTTGTAGTTTGATCTAATATTGTTTTATACTTTTGTTATACGGGTAAAAATCTGTAGTGTTAAGTAAAATAGGGTGGGTCGGGTAATTACATTCAGCCAATAAGATGGTAAAAATAAATTATGTTCATTAAGAAGGGGTCTTGGATGGTTGGTGAAAATTTTAAGCTAAAAGGGACTGATAATGTAAAATACATGAAAGGGCAAAATAGTCAAGGAACCCCATAAAAGGAAAAAAATGGACTTGTGTGACCATAGAAGACCAAAATCAAAGTTTGGTGTTATAAAAGCATATTGTGACAAGTATGGTATTTTTTCTTGTTATTTGCCCTATTTTTTAGGTTGTAAAGTTACTACATTCTCATTAAAATCCTTTCGCATGAGTTAGCCAAGGAAAAACCATTTTTATTAGATGGACTCAATAGAGTATACGTTGACAACATTGTGTGTGAAAAAAGGATGCCGGTTTCTACATATTCATGACTTTTGGGGTCCTAAAACTAAACAAGTCAAAGCCTCCTTAACTAACACAGTAATAGTCAGTAGTAACTACTTTGTTATCACAAGGATATATATGCACAAGGATCACACTATCTAAAGTCTAAACACCTAACTACGTAGTATAACTAAAACTTGATCTTAAACTACTTGAAAGAAGAAGAAAGAAATTATAAACAATCGTAAAAGAAAAATGATATATGAACCTAACTAAATAAACCTAATTATATACCTAATAACCTTATGATGACACGTGTATTAGATATTAACCTCAACTGATTTCATTTTTGCTTTTCCTAATATACCCTTATTTAATGTTTAAATAATTTGGTTATCTCTTTCTGTATCTTTTGTGTAAGTAAAGAATCTGCCCTTCCATGTATATTTATCAAAGTTTTTTTTCTCTAGGTTCAATGTTCTTGTTAACCTTAAAATATGTTGACTTATACGGAATTACACTAGTTATCATTAGGCAAGACCCGCAGGGACTAGAATTGTTAAGTTAGTATAGTATCCCTTGTCTTGACCTATATATACCCCCTCCATACTTTCATGGAGGGGTGAGGATTCGTTTTTTAAAGGTGTGTGTGTTCTTGTTTCTCTCTCTAGATACACACATCTTCTCTCTACTTTTTCTCTCATCAATAATATGGCTAAGTTCTTGTTTAATCATCCCCGACCTCCGGATCGAGTTAGCTAGTGTTTCTTATTACTTACAATTGGCATCAAAGCTAACCGGGGGTGTATTGTATCTGTGTGTGTTGTGTTTATGTTTACAGCTTATTTACAGCTTATTTCGTGGGCTTACTGTTCACATCATTTCATTTGGGCTTATATTTTCACACTAACATTCTGATATCACATATCAATATTTTGGTTTTGCGTGTATAAGTCACGACAACATATTTTGTGTTTCCTTAACTCAAACAATTAGATAACATTTTTTTTGTTTCTTTCTTTGTCTCAAACTGTTTATGTTTAAATCATCATATTTTCGAGCTTATTTTAGTTCGCTTATTCTAGAGCCAAAAGCTCTTTATTTTTTGTGGCTAATTAAGTGGTAAACTGCTTACTACGAGCTTATTTATAAGCTTATTCAAGCTTTTTCTGGGTTTCATCATTTTCATCTTTGTGGTCCACGTTTGGGTATCAAGACAAGAAGGAGACCAAGATCCACATATTAAGGAAACAAGAACAAGGACGATAGGGATTTTTGTTGTTTCGGTTGAAGACAAAAGAAGGACGTTGTACGGTTTTGGTTATTAGTGAAGAAAAACTATCAAGGTCTATGTGGAAACCGAATTAGCAACATTGTGAAGGAACCGAACTAGCAAGGTTTGTGTGGAAACCAAACTCGCAGTTAGCCTTAAGGAACCGAACTCGTAGTTAGCCTTAAGGAATCGAACTCGCAGTTAGCCTTAAGGAACTGAACTCGTAGTTTCCTTAAGCCACCGGATTCACAGGAACCGGATTAGCAACCTACCAGACCCAACCGAGTGGACCCGGGTCAACTCAAAGAGTCAGTCCAAACCGAGTCAAGAACCAACATGACAAAAATAAAGAAGTGAGAATAAACAGACTCGATTAAAACCCGCATCCAAATCCATTATAACAATAACGACACCATAACTTCAATCAAACATCATCGTCATACCTACAACAACATCTCATCCATCTCACTTAATGACTCAGACTCAAACGCAAAACAAAATTACAAAGATCTTAGTCATTCCTTTTCGTGTATAATAATTATGTCAAGACCATGAAAAAGATCAAGAACATGAAAGAAAACATTCATCACAAATTTATGAAGGCTTAAAACCTTTCCTTAATATACGAATAGAATAGATTAAACATAAACAATAATGTGTTTTGTTCATCTATTGGATCGAAATGAATAAACTTAAACAATCATACAAACCTACTCGAGACCACATTCGAATGATCATGTTGTCGTCATCTTCGATTGATCATAAAGAAAAAATGGGGGTTCGATGGTGTGGTGTTATCTTCTGTGTATGGATGAGGAAGTATAAATGATTGATTTGATACTCATTTATGCTGTGGATTTGATGTTCAAGAAGCAATTGAAAGATTTGGGAGATTAATCTCTTCGATCTATTTTTTTGGTCAAGAGGTGTCTTGGAAGATGGGGGCGGATGTATCTAGAGATTAGGGTTAATGAGACATATTAGGGATTTTTGGTTATTTATATCCTAATTTTCTTTTGGACCGGGTGAAATGGATTCGGCAACATCGAATATACAATTGACATTGGGCCTTACTCGAAAACACCATTTGGGTCGTGTATTGGAAAATGGTGTTGGGTTGGATCACATAACTAGTCCGAATTTTGAATGTTTTGGGTTGATATAAAACATGGGCCAAATTAGTTATATTAGGCCGAAATTCGTTATGGTTAATCTATTTTGGGCTTATGTGAGTATTAGATTTCGCCGGGTACTAAAATGCTATCACGACAAGTTTGACTAGACAATGTTTATTCGTTGACGACAATTAAAAGCAACATTTGTCTTAGTTTAACAACATTAAACACGAACAACAACACAACAAACACAATACATAACACTAAAAACGATCCGAATAAGATTCACTAAAACGACAAACGGCTAAAGATTCGGATTACGATGACAAGTGATCACGAAGTTGATTTGGTATCCCTTATTTAAGATTAAAGTTGGGTTTCACGAAGGCGTCTACTTGTTTCATCATCGAGACTTCCTTTTACTTTCTATCCCTTTTCTTTAAACCCAATCTATCGATTGATGACTTGCTTGAACGTATACATCTATGATTGAGACTTAGATTATCTAGTTATTTCCTGATGTAAGGAGTTACATTGTAGTACTCACGGGTTTTAGCTATCACTTAAAGGAGTTACATTTTAGTACTCAGTTTCACACACAGATGTCGATGTGGATAATTTCAAAAGGTGGTGTACTTCTTATAATTTTAGGACTTGGGTATAGAGTACTTATAGATTTAATCTTGCACCGTTAATCAATCAACAATAGTGCAAGTTTAAGTAACAAATTTGGGGGATTCTACTTCATTTTCAAGTTTGGTATATCGGGTTTACTTCACCAAGTGATCACAACAATAGCCGACAGAATACGAGGTTGGTAAGTTAGCCAGAGAGTTTAAAGGTTGAGATGTAATCAGCAATTCTCACGGGATATTATTGTGTTATTTCAAGACAAAGGTACTTCACAGTCTAAGCAAAATTCTCAAAGTTCTTCAACGACATTCATATACAAGACCTTGATTATACCAAGTTTTCTTGATTCTTGCTTCATCTCCTACTACGATTTCTGAAGTCAAGAGGGCAATGCTTCGTTTGGATTTCAAGATTTGTGCTAAAGACAAGAACTTCTCGAGTATATGGACATACACGACAATGATGCTTCCGAGAGTTCGCAACCATCATGGGGAAAATGTGTACATCCGGGACTTAGTTGACTTTGATGTTATCATGTTAACTTCCAGGGGGAAGTAGTGTATACTACTTTACTTAGTATGGTTTATGAAGTATTCTGCATACATGATAAGAATTGTTGTTGATTTCTCACATGTACCCCCGAACGAATAGTCACCAAGACCTAATGACAAGTAGCAGTAGTATATGGTATGGCTTTTATTCTACAAAATTCCGCTGTGCACATCAATGACATATAGAAGATGGTTGAAGCTACATCAATGTCTCTGAATCTGCTTAAGATAGGGATGTTGGTTGGGAGGAAGCTGATTCAGAAACTTCGCCAAAAGGGAGTATATGAATAAAGCTTTTCAAGACATGCTGCATGAATTGAGGGAAAGTTAATCCAACACATGCATACTACAATGGTTCCAAAACAAGTAAAGACAATGAAGATCTAAGCTAGAGTACAAGTTTCAAGACCAAGAGAACTCAGAAGACATCTTCAGCTTTGGAAGCGCTTTGGAAGACTTTATTTGTGTTGTATTTGTACTTGATAGGAACATTGTAAGTAATTCCGTATGTCCACATATTGGGGGAAGATTGTTAACCTTAAAATATGTTGACTTATACGGAATTACACTAGTTATCATTAAGCAAGACCCGCAGGGACTAGAATTGTTAAGTTAGTATAGTGTCCCTTGTCTTGACCTATATATACCCCCTCCATACTTCCATAGAGGGGTGAGGATTCATTTTTATCTCATTAGTGTGTGTCTTTCTCTCTCTAGAAAACACACATCTTATCTTTCTCTCTCTAAATAATAAAATGGCTAAGTTCTTGTTTAATCCTCCTGGACCTTCGGATCGAGTTTAGCAAGTGATATCTTATTGCTTACAGTTCTTCTCTTGATTTTTCAACCTTATAGCACTATTGTACATGTTAGAGTTTGAATTGCATATGTTGGTCCATGCTATAGATAATTTTTGGTACACTACTAGGCTAACATATTTCACTATATACTAAAGAGCATGAAGAGTGGCGACAAAATAGTTGCAGATTAATCACAGTATATATGCAGCCCAATAATGTGGCCCAATAACAATAGAGGAGACAACCCAGGAAAAAGCGGCTAAGTTGAGATGCCGACATCTCATCTCATTTGGAATTCGAGTACCTCCTTCCAACCATCTTTGCACCTCTTTTCCTGAAACTGGTAGTTTCTTTGCAACGCTTCAACTCCTTCTTCTTCTTGGCTATTTTACTATTCTATGGAAGGCCGCCTGCTTGGTCATCAACTGATTGTAATTCACTCACTCGAGTCATCTTTTCCCACCGACTCATTTCCGGCGAACCTTCCGCCGTAGTCTCCACTTTGGCACTGATAGTAAGTCTCACTATATATTTTTTATTTAGAAACAAATTTGGGTTTCTAATATTTTTTATGTTTCTTATGATAATTTGGTTTAGGTATAATATAATTATTGAGGATAAGTAAGAGTGGGTATTTGATTGTTATTTGGTATTGCTGATTTTTTTTTTTTTAAATTAGGGTTTGGTTATAATTTGGGGGGGGTTTGTTAATTTGTGAGTGAAATAAGGTGACGTTATCTGGTCTACAAATGTTTTATCGAAAAGGCAATGTATACGCGAGTTGGAGTCCACATTGGTATCTCAACCTGAATTGCGTGTCTTTTTAAATAATATTAACCTCTCTGAGTATGTAGGATCTTCTGTCCACAGTGTCGACTAACCGGCTACCGCTTAATGCATTTAGTTCTATCCTTTTTGCGATATGAATTTGCATTGACAACTTCTCATATGTTTGTGTATTTGCTAGGTGGTCATCAACGCGTGGCGTCTACTTCTATGAACAATGTGGAAGCATCCTCTTCGAGTAGTCGTGTACTGCGTATCAGTCAAGGATCCACGAGACAGATTGATAGTTCAAGTGAGCAGCCGGCCCGGTCAGGAATAATATTGTTGTCAATAGGTGAAGCCACAGGTCATTTTCAATTTATTACTTTTGTTGTTGTTACAGGTCCACCGCCCGAGTATAAACATATTGGAAGTGTGCAACAATACCGTTAATATTCAACTATCTACAAGGTATATCTCTTATCCACCTAGCAAAGTTTGAGCACTGATGGCTCACCATCTTTTTCCACTGTTAAATGTTTATTCAAAATTGTTCTCCTTAGGTTCCATATGACCTGTGATTCAAATGGTTTTTCCATAGGTGTGAAATTGGATGTGTGGGTGGCTTGGGTAACTGTGGGTCGTGACGGTCAGGGTTGGACTGACCCGCTTACACTTGACATAGAACATTCTGAATAAAAAAAACTATATTATTCTATGTTTGACCCATTTGACATAATCTCTTTTTCGTTAAATATTTTGACTTGACCCGTTTGGTATAAAGCACGACACGGTGCATCCATTCGTAATTAAAACAATAGGATTGTCACCTTTTAGTCTATTATGTAGTTCTTAGATTCAAATGCTTCTTGGTTGACATTTGCTAAACTGTGCAGTTCAACACTTCTCCAAAACTATTTGCGTCTTTCAAGTCTCAGATCAGGTACCGACATTCGTTGTAATCCTGCTGGTCTTTATTGTCATTCTGATGCAGGTAGATTACTACTGCTCTTAGTAAAGCCATTTATTTACCAAGTAAATCTTGAAATTATAAGTAAATAACAGTACATGTGAAAGCATGCATAATATGATAGTGTTGACTGAAGCCGAGTTTGTAATGATTAATGAAGTAAAAAAGGTAAGTATTAGGCCTGCTTTTAAAAACCATGTCTACAAAAAATAGTTGAGTTTGTGATTAATTTGTGAAAGCTAAGGTTTGCATTCTCCTATCTTTTTAGAAATCCATTAAATAAATTTGAGCATGTAGATGCCAAAATACTGGATTGGGAGAATTTGTGCTTGGTTGTCACTTAAGCATGGGATAAGGTGTCATCAGCTAACATCATAAACATATTGTGTACTGGCCTTATCGCAATTAAAAATTTCTTTGTAGGTTCATTGTTGTTGCCACCTTTAATAAGGCGAAGCGCTACTCCACAAACACAAGAGTAGTAGAAAACTTATGAAAGGAAGGAAAGCTAGCCATGATGAACCGTAGTCAATTTAGTTTTTCAAGTTTCGACAAAGAGCTTAGTCATGGAAAATCGACATCATTCATAGTCCTAATTCGAGAGATCTCCTGTCAACAAAAAGTATATACCATATCTTTTGATTGGCACTCAATGCGCATACTATGTCATGTTAAGTTTAGATGTATATCATTCATTTGTTTGTTTACTTATTATAGCACTATTATTATTATTAATTTTGATTAATCTTATGTTTAACTTTTGCACCTTGATAGCTTGCCTACATGTAGAAAGCAAACTCATGTGAAAGCGAATATGAGAAAACAGAGTTACCACATTTGCGAAGACCATCCCCTAACAATGACAATACTAAACAAAATAGATATTAAAAACCAAAGTTACCATAAAACATCCTTTAACTTCTACAAAAAAACAATTTACCCACGCATGTCTGTAACAAATAAGCCCCCGCCGCAATGCGCGGGCCACTTACCATCTCGTTAAAACTAATTTGCATAGATTGGTTAAAGAATCCTTTTTATTTTTTCATGTAATCCTTTTCTAGCTCCTTGCTAGCGTTTTAATATAAGTTGTTGTTCAAAAAAAAGTGCTATGGGAGAAGTGTTTCGTCTCTTTTTCTAGTTGGTATATACCGAACATCCAATTTTGATTATATATCGTATCATTTATGAACCTTTATCTAAATAGTAGTGTGATATCATTTAAATTTTTTAATTATATATAAGGATTCATGTGGGTAACTTAATTCACGTTAAAAACTGAGGGAAAATACGTATGAGAAAAAAAAATACCATATGAAATTATGCGCTTGTTAAAATGAATAGTGATGTAGAATTTAGGAAAGTAGTAGGAAACTACAATTATCAATGGGTAAATTAGGAATAAAAAAAATAGGCAAGTTATAGAAAATAGTGGCAAGTGTTCCAATAAGAAAATTAGGCTTGTTTGTAATTCTCTCAATTAGGTCTATATATCAAAACTCATCGTAAAAAATTATAAAGTAGCATAACTAATTTGGAAAGAATTGAAGTTAAGCAGATCATGGTAAGTGGAACTAAAGATGATTGAAAAATGATTTGTGTGCTTAAGAGTAAAGGGTATGGTGAAGAGGCTTTGCCTCTTCATTTGGGCCCCACCGCTGCCACCTCAGCGCCACCTCATTTCAACACAACACAAAAAAATACCCCTTCACTCATGACACAAAAATACACAACACACAGAAAAGGGGGTGGGCCCCATTTTTTCTAACGTTTCCTCCGTTTCGTTTTGTGGCGAAATGAACGGCGAAAGGGGGGTTTGGGTGTGGTGGCGAGCCGCGGCGAGGGGCGACGAGCTGCCACCTCAGCCACGGCGAAGCCCCATCGCCATTATACCCTTTACTCTAATAATAATGTCTATTTATGCATTTAATGATTTGATTGATGGATTTAAAATAGGGCAAAGGCCATAAATGACTAACTTACTTATCCTAATTTACTGCTGTTCCTAGTCAACTCTATAAAGGTACACACAAACATGTATACATTCAAATTTTTAACAAAATGAATAACTTTTAAGGTTTTTCGGTTATATTTCTAACGATCGTTATTTTATTATTGCATCGTTAGTCCTTTATATACTATATTTATTTTCTAGATCTGACCCGTCCAAAACGACCCTCTATATCACATTTTCACGACTCGGGTTCTAAAGAGATTTTATGCGAAACAACGTTTCGGACAACTTTTTAGTTTTAACCGAGACCTGAATCTCAACAGAAAATGACCAAAATGCCCTTACGGGATTCTGCTGGAACTTATTATATTTTTAATAAAACGCAGAAATTTGACTTTCGGTTTTGACCCGCTATCATGCGATTTTAAGACTAACAAACCTCGTGGCAAAGTAAAATGTCATTCCGAACAACTTTCATGTTTCGCCGGAATGCTATAACGGACTCGACAGTACTCAAATCGGACGTTTTCAAATCTGCAATGGTGGTGTTGGTGATGATGATGACGGTGAGGATGGTGGCAGAGTGACGGCGATGGTGGTGTTGGTTGCGGTGGGACAGCAGCCGGAGAGGAGGGGGAGGGAAAAAGCGCGAGTGGTGGCAAGTGGTGTAGATAGTCGGGTAGATCAGGTGATGAGGAAGCTTATTGGAGTCCGTCGGAAGCGTGATGGTGGCCGGCGTGAACAGTAGCCGGTGGTTGGGGAGGGGAGAGAGGTTGAAGATGATGTTTGTGTGTGTGTTTATAAGAGATGTAAATGAAAAAAAATTATATAAACTTTTTATTTATATTAAAACTTTTAAAATGAATTATAAAGTGTATAATAGTTGAGGGTTAAAAGTGTAACTTTTTATTATACTTTTGATAAAATGCGGTTCGAGACTCGTTTGGGCGACTTAACAAATGATTCAACGCGCGAAACTTGCGCCATTGTTTTTCGAATCATTTTTCTGATAAAAATGAGTATTTACACGACTTTGTTTCATAATTGTTTCATAACATTTATTTAACATGTTTGTTATTCATTTATATATTTTCCGATAAACTTTATCCGTAAAATGAATTTTAACTTTAATAATTGCGTTTTTAACAAACGTTTTTCGATTAACAATATAATTAATTTATTAAATATTTTTATTTAATAAATTATGATAATTAAATATAAATTTAATTATTTTGGGTCGGCACGCGTTGTGCTCAAAATTTTGCGAGGACATTTCAGTCACCTTCTGACCGTTTTCGGATCTCGGTCAAAACTAAAAAGTTGTTCGAAATATCGTTTTACATCAAATTGCTTTAGAGTCCGAGTTGTGAAAACGTGATTTAGTGGTTCGTTTTTAATACGTCAGCTTATAAATAACATAGATCTTTTTTCGTTTTCAAGTCGAATAAGTTAAAAATAAATTTTATAAACGACAAACATGTAATAATAAATATGATTTATTATTTAAATATGTTTCGAAAATTGACGGTTGTTACAGTCTTCCCACCTTAAGGGAGCGCCGTCCCGGTGCTCCATTCGACTTATTCGTCTCGGGTTTACTTGTGAGGAGATGAGTGGATATACCTAGGTCATCGTCGAGGTTTCCAACGAAAGTTTGAATGAACAAAGGTCAAAAGCATCAAATATAAGCAATGAATATGAGCGAATGGATCAAATGTCATGAGAATCTTCAAAAGGAATGATAGAATACATGACTCGAAGAAAAAGCCCTTGGAACGAAGAATTTAACAAGTCGTAAATTCTTGGAAGCGGTTAATGATTTATTACTATTAGAGTATCAAGTTCGCGGCGGTCGATACACATTCGGAAAAATCCATATAACAAAGCACGAGTCGAAAGAAATTCATAGCCCAAGAAATGATTCATACGGACGAACACACGCTATGTCGGATAACATAAGCCCACTCATTTATAATTTGTCACTTACAAAAAGAGGCGTCCCAATCCTTGTAAGTAAGAATTTATAAACTTATGATTCGGTAATTTATAATTTCCTTATTCAAATGAAGAAGCGTCCTAATTCATTTCAATAAGATGATTATAAATCATCCTACTTAAGTATCGCCGGCACAAAAACACAATATCAAACAATAGATTACGAAACAACGTATACGATCAAAAGCATAGGAAGAGTGTTCCAACTCAAAGTGGAGTGGTAAAGTAATCGGCATTGGTGTTCGAGAGAGTAATTGAGAAAGTACGGGATAATCGAAGTGATCAATATTTATATAACTGACTAATATAAGGTAAATAGTAAGGCGTCATACGATAGACGTAAGAAAGCGAAATCATAAGCAAGTATTAAATACTCGTTATCCATATAATAGTAGTAGAGATACAAAAGAGAGCTTATAAAGGATCAGGAAGCATGCGCGCGCGGATATCGGACAATGGTGAAAAAAAATCTTAAATTTTTTCGAAAAACGGTTATAGTCCAGGTTTTGAAAACGACCTAGTTCTCTACAACCAGTGCTCTGATACCATCTGTAACACCCCCGAAATTTCGACAACGCAGCGGAATACCACTATGGGGTGCTACTTCATAGTCCATACACACAAGTCACAGAAAACGACCTCAAAAGAGACGTTTAATAAAATGTCACATTCAATTTAATTAAAAATGTCAGAGTTAAATAGGTTCCATTTATAATGTATTAGAAAACATTGTCAAAACGTTTGTCAAATAGTACTCAAGTTATTAAGCCTTCAAAAATATATATCCGCGCGACTCGAATGCTCCCAATGCTCCACTAGCAAAATAGTAACCTGAAAATACATGCTAAAACGTCAACAATAATGTTGGTGAATTCATAGGTTTAAGTAAAAAGCAGTATTGAAATAATTTAAGAAATATTTCAGAAGAAAAGTAGCGTTACAACATTTAAAAGTGTTATTTCCGAAATCCATCCGAAATCCAAGTAGTGATTCAGTAAATCAAGAAGTATTTAAAAGTGGACCACAAGATCGAAGTAATGGTGGACTAAGTACATATTCCGAAGTCCAAAACAAGTAATGTAGACAAGAGAAACACATTCATCAAGTCTAAGTATATATTATTGCACTAAGCTCATGACACCGAAGCCTTAACTAGATTTTTGCCCCAATCGTAATATAGGATGCTTGCCAACACCCGGACACCTCTCAATGTTAAATGCACCCGATCAAACTAGTGACCCAAGTAAAGGTGGGGATTGTCAGTCCCGATAGATCTATCCATAACACTAGCGCTCACTATAATAGCAATTAACGGTTCATGATAAATAGGGACTTCACGGCAATAAGGTAACTTAGGCATTAATAATCAGGCAGTAATCTGGATAGCATACACTTTGAAAACACTTGTGTCCAATAGTAAAACAAGCAATGTAATTCACCCCGTAGATTTTGTAAAACAGTTGTAGAAAAAGGGGGCTATGAACTCACCTTGAGTGAATGGAAATCAACAAGTATTCAAAATAGAAAATGCGTCACGAAGGAATCCGAAGGCAACCTAATCCAATATAGGTCGTATAAGTACTAAACACTTTGATTATTTATAGGTCGTATAGCTCATCATACTATCGTTCGGGCTATCATAATTAAGAGGTCGTGTAGTGAACGTATGAGGAGCTAGGACACTTTAAATCGTAAATCCAACAACTCGTCGATACGCCACCCCGAAGAGGCCTCATTATGAAACTCCCTAGTAATATAGTACTTTGATAACTAATACAACGTATGATTCTATATAGCTACATCACCGTCTACTCGTGTTTGCGAAATAATATTTAAATTGCATTTGCTAAATATTATTCGTGTATTTGAACTCGTATAATCGAATATATAATTCAATTGTCTTTGTAAAATAATATTTATAAAGTTTAAGACATGTATAAATATTATATAAATGATTCTAAAATGTTTCGCAAAAATTTATTTTAAAAACGAACCAACACTATTCACCTCAGGAAATAGTGCACAAGTTAGAAAATAATGCGTAACTTTCTCGTTTTAAGCCCGTTTCTTACGTTTCTTATGCCCACATTTTCGTATTAAGTCGAGTTATCAAAATATAATATTTTTAAAATTTTAGTTTTTCTGATGAATAGTGATTTTTACTGTTCATAACAGATATATACTTATTTTTATAGTTTTTGTTATCGTAAACTCGTAAACGTCGTATTTTATTCGTTATAG
Organism: Tanacetum coccineum; assembly: GCA_026074375.1. Classification (NCBI taxonomy): domain Eukaryota; kingdom Viridiplantae; phylum Streptophyta; class Magnoliopsida; order Asterales; family Asteraceae; genus Tanacetum; species Tanacetum coccineum. The sequence continues at coordinate 12,380 of BQNB010035162.1, read as the reverse complement.
CTCCGTTTTTAACGATTCTTTCGAGTACGATCTCGTAATTAAAAGTTATATCATATTTTTGATGTTTTAAAAATATCACTTTCTGTAATGAATAGTAAATTTTATAAAAATAGTTTTATAAAAGTATTTCTCGTCGTAAACTCGTAACTAACGTATCTTTTTCGTTATAAATCGGTTTTTCGAGTTTCTTATCATTTTGGAATCGTCATGAGGCGTATTATTTTTATGTAATGTCAAACCTACTGTATGAAGTCGAAATCAAATCACCCTTTTATTATCCAAGTGTGTTCATTTATAAAGAGTTTGTTTTATTAACTTTATAAACCCAAATTTATACAAAATCATGTTTATACTTAAACAACATGTCAACATATTTATTAATCCATTTTTCCATGATATATATAACAATATGACATAAGAAAAGTGTGTAAATTCATAAACATAAGTGATAATTCGTTTTACATATTAAAAATCCTAAGTGGTGATATAGTTATATAAAACATGTAAACATATAAAAATGATGAAAGTAAAGACATGAAGGTTTTTAGATAACCTTATTATGATGTAAGATGATGAACCAAAGTATCTAAACCCTTGTTTAGATATAAAACCCTAGCTTTCCATTTTAAAACCCTAGTTTCACTTTTCTTGATTAATACTTGAAAAAGGTTAGCCAATGCTTGGAAATACCTTAGAATATCTTAGGATGAATGTGTATAAGTGTGTATGGGTTGAATAAAATTTTGTATGGATTGTGTTGGGGATTGGTTTTGAGCCGTGACCTATATAGAGCAAAAAGGGAGGTTTGTTTGATTTTTACAAAGTGTTTTACTTGTATCTTTCTTATGCAATGCATGTATATAAGTAGTAAACATGTAAGACTAGTCAAGGGAACATATCATGGTCATAGGGATGGCTCATGGTCTTAGGGATGGTCATGGGTATGGTCCTTAGTCAAATAAACAAGTATGGTGTTGTATTAAAGAGGTATGGTGCTCATTTGACCAATGGAAGAGTTTTTCTTGTAAAACTTTGTATAAAAGGCAAGAATTTCGGCAAAATAAGTTATAGGTGATATATTTTGAGTAAATTTTATGTATTGGGTAAAAATGTGGGTATTTGTTGAAGCGTAGAAAAGTTTTCCTTGGGTAGATTTAATAAGACTGGCGTATTGGGTATAAAAGTGGGGATTTGTTGAAGCGTAGAATTATTTTGTGGTTCGGGTATGCCTAAAGTTATTTTTATTGGAAATCGTATTTAATTTAGTAACCCAACAAAATAAAATATAAAAGTTAATTATTACTTTGAAAAAATTACTATAATGATTGCTTGACGAAAACTTTAATTCGTTTGGTGTCCGTTTATATTAATTGATAATTTATAGCTTACACGATTTAACTTAATTATTATAATTAAAAGTAAATGCATACGAAAAACAAAATTAGTAAAATATATGACGTTGTAAATGACCTGAAAATACGGAATGTTACAAACTGCATTTTGCATAATAAAACAATACGGTTTATACAAATTGCTATTCACTCATATGTCACATTCACCGATTAAAATTAGCTATCATGACACAACAAAGAAACCTTTAAAATATAAAAACCAATAAACAATAACGCGCCGCAAGGAAGCGTGAGTTTCCAAAATTTTTGAAGTATACCATTATACTATGCTTTTGTTTTAATGTTGTTAGTCATGTCAAAATCTTGCTAATTACGATTTATTTGTAACATTTTCAACCATTCACTATTTTAAGTTTATAAAACACACGTGAGTATAATTTTTTTCATCTAACATTAGGGGTGGGAATTTTTGACACGACCGGAAACCCGACCTGAAACGTACACGAAAATTAACATGTTGGGGTTGAGTCGAATGATTTCGGGGTCAGTTTGGGTTGCGACACATCTGACCATTTATTAAACAGGTGAGGTTCGGGTTGTGAAATAAATTAAGCGGTCGACCCGCCAAACTGTTTCAGATTTTTTTTTAATTAAAATTATGTATATTTATTATATGTGTTAAATGGGTTAAACGGGCGACCCGCAAACCCGCTTAACCTGTTTAACCCGTGTATTGTGCCAACTTTTGTATATAAAACGGGTTAAATGGATATACCCGAACCCGTTTAACTATTCATCCGTATAACCTATTTAAACCGCAACCCAAGTATATATATGGGTTAAATAGGTCAGGTTCGGGTTATGCGTAAACAAGTTAGGGTTGACATAGCTGACCCGATTATTTACTATGGGTCAGGTTCGGGTTGGGGTTTTCTGACCCGCGGCCCTGCCCACACCCGAGACCCACTAACCCGACCGACCAAATTGCCTCCCCTAATTAACATGGTGTTATTTTATTCCAAACTGCAAACAAGCAAAACATTACTGAACAACTATGTGTTGTAAATGATAACATTAAACAAAAATCCGATGAAGTTATGTAAATGATACGCAATAGTTGAAACAATCAAAACAACATCGAACAACTATCAAAATGTAAATGTTTACTCGAACAAAATCTTAAAGCTAACCGCCCAACAGGCGGGCCTTGAAGCTAGTTTCTTATATGAACACTTTAAAGTACAGTTTTACGAAAAGAACGACGTATATATCATTTACGAAAATGAACGAGGCATTCTAGGCGCATACACGCAAAAAGACAAACACCGGCACATTTTAGGCGCATTCTTACACGCAAAAAGACAAACACTGACGCATTCTAGAAGCATTATATGCGCATTCTTACAAAACCCTCAAAACAAAGTGTTTAATATGAGCGGTGAGTGTTTAGGACACATAAAGAATGCGTAAATTCATTTTGATAATACGTTAATAATTTCAAAACTCTATACTATTTGTTGACTTGGTTATACACACAAAATGAACAGTAACATTATCTTAATCTATTTAACAATATTTTAATCCCTCTTATTCACACATTCAGTTAGTGAAGGTTGTTGGTTAATTTTTTAATCATACTCTTCATATTAAAACACGTAGCTATCAGGAGGGATCCTATGTTTTATCCATCCAGCACAACCTCCATCCTCCACACATCCTCAATCAAAAAACACACATACCCACTCTCTTCTACCCAAATACCATCGTCTCCTCACCATCTCTCACAATAAGTTTCTTTTCACTCCCCTCTTCTCTAAAAGGATCTGGCCAAACTACGCAGGGTGTGATCCTTTTCGAGCCATATAGTCTTATGTAGACAATCTTAATGACACAACATCCAATTAATTTCTAATTATTCACCTTTATAGAGGACCTTTTTCTATTTTAATTATGTAGGTTTCCATCTATTAATTTATATGTTGCTAATTATCTGCAGGTTAAAGTGTTGATACTATTTATTTAATGGATCATAGAAGATTCGTGTGGTTAAAGGTCAGATTTTTATATACCTTTTTGTCTTTTATTGTTAATTTATTTAGTTTTGTTGGTTGTTTTTTAAAATATGTGATAAAGGTTGGTGATTTTTGATGGTTTTGTGTTCATTTTAGTTTACGATGGCTTTATTGAACGGTAATGAGGAGTGTTTATGATATAATTGAAGTTTGATCAATATTTGGAGTGTGGTTTGTAAGTGAATTAGTATAGGAGGTTAGTGAGCGTGTTCAAATAAGTTTCTAATGTTTAATATATATGAAATTTTCTTGATAGGTTGGTTAGTGTGTTTAATTTGTACTAATTAGGGGTGTTCAACATTGCTATTTTGTGTAATTAGTTTCTAGAGTTATGGTACAATGAAACTGGTGAATAGATTATTTAGAGTATAAATTATAGCTAATCGCCAAATCATTGCTTTTTGTTTGTCATTTTTTATTTTTCTATGTGATGATAACAGGTATGTAAACCGCAACGGTTACTTTGACGCTCAATGTCTAATCGAAAACGCCTAAATTGTCGACACCTTTTCCTGATGAGCACTCGAGTCTCACTTTGGAGGAAACATCCATTGAGGTGCCAATATGTTCTCTCGGTTGCTTTCATAATGGTAGTTTAATATCATAGTTTAGGGGAAGTTAGGTCTTGAAAGCAAACCACCAACTAATAATGGTGTCTCAAAAAGAACTTTTTTATAAGCTTGAGCTATGTATTCAAAATTTACAACTTTCCTCCCAGGTTGGTTATAGGGATTGAATAGGGTACTGTCTTTGATGCTTTTGTGATATATGTTTAATACTCTTTATAATATATGTTGGATTCATTTGGGTTTAATTTTTTTTGACAAATCGCAAAGACGTCATGGTATATTGAGTTTTGTTTTAAAATTGCTGAAACATATAATTGCATATATGCATTTAGTATTTTGCTTAGTGAAATTCAGTTCGCTAATAGATCATTCCTTATTGAATGTCATGCAGGAGAATAGGAAGTATGCAACCAAAGGAAGATATGGAAGGTATCATAACCAACCAATGGATGGGTTCTTGAGGTAACATGGTAAATCGTCTGCTGAAGTTTATATAATTTTGTAAAACGTGAAGAGGTTTCTGTTATAAATTAATAGATGGTTTTTAGGTTTGGTATTAGGAAGGTGAATCCTAAAAGTTAAGCAGTTTTCAGTTATCAATCCCAAACATTTAGTTGTGCATCTAAATGAACCTACCTGTGAACATCATGGGGATAGGGGTGTTTGGGTGTGAGTCTAAATTCGTGTTAATCGATTTCAATTCTTATCGTTGGATTTATGGTCATGATAATTCATCGTTACTACTATAGTCACTGTTTTTTTTGCTACCGTTACAATTCCAATGTAACCCTATAATACTGTTTGGAACATAGCAACATTGGTGATCTAAAAACCGAGGGACAAAAACAAAGCGATAGAAGTGTTGCTTAAAAAATTGAGGTACTTCTATGTCGATAATGCAGTCCCAAACAAGCGACAATAATTCCTTTTAAAATATATCTGTTACTAATCCCAGCACATAGTTATTTGACGTAGTCGACCGTGTCATTGAGAACTATGATAGTTTGACTAGGAAAAATCAACAAAAGGTCATGTATTTTGATCAAAAGTCAACACTTATAATTTGTCATAAACAATTTTGTAGGCCAACATTCATAAGAATAGTGAAAAAAGGAGCAATGGAGCGATTTCACTAGTACCTATACCTAGCCACTTTATAAACTGCCGATCTAGTCCTGTATGGCTTACATTTGGGTCACTAACATAATTTATTAGTTCCCACATTACGTCATTTGTGTTGTGCGATGGCGTATAGTGTGCACCACCATGTGGTTGACTGAATCTGCTTTTGATTTTTCGCATGAATGCCCTAAATTATTCTTCCTTTATGCTTTAAACACTAACTATTTTAACTTAGTTATTGATTATTGAATTTATTTTACAGACATACGATTTGCTTGGATTGTAAGGACTGTTTGGAAATAACTCCTCCCTCAACTAAAGCGGTGAATTCCTATTTCCATTGTGCTCACTTGGAGGCTGTCAAGATTCTGACAACGAGGCTACAATTAGAGGCTGAAGTTGAACATTTAGCTGGACAGGTATTCACTTACCTATAAAACTTCAGTTGTAGAGTCTACTTCTAATTAGTTGCATATTATATTTAAATGTAATCTTACATTGGTTGTAAATTTAGGATGATGGTGGTGGTAAGGCACTCGATCGTATCAATCAATGTTTGGATGATATGGATGCATTTACTGTTGAAAATCGTGCAGCTAAGATTTTGAATGGTTACGGTTTTAACATGCTGATGCAAGCAAAGAATACCACACATTTCTCGAAGCATGCATATTACTTTGGAATGTGCTTTGTCTATAAACCCAACCATCTTGCTGCTCGATGAACCCATAAATCATCTTGGTGAGTTACATTTTTTACGGTTTAGAACTAAAAAGTAGGTATGTTAGACTGTTCTTTTTTTGAGTGTTATAGATTTGTGAACTATGAATCATTATAGACACACCAAGATGGTTCATAGGTGTGGAATGCTCATATATGCAAATTTTTACAATCTATACCCATTGATTTGCTCTTTAAATAGCATAATGCGTAAAAGGGGAAGCTAAAATTATCCAGATCGAAAACATGTATGTTATTTAGCCCAATCCTATCCAATAACTTTCAAGGTCTAAAAAAACCTCACTGTTATTTTAGCCCACTTTAAAATCCCCTATCTAGAATGCGCCACATTACTCTCTTTCACTAAAAATATCATAACTGTATATACTGGGTAGTGGTGTTGCATGATTACTTTTAAGGAAAATGAATATCGAGAATCGGATCACAAACTCATATCTATAATAAGAACATGATTGGTTTCTGCATGTGTTAGTTTGTAATTATCAGCATAATAGAAATATTTATGCTAGATATGTTGAACATGTTTATTTACTTGACGTCTTCGCATTGCTACCGCCTAATTAAGAATATAAAAGAAAGTTACATGAAAGATTACACATTTTGAAGAACCATATACGATTGCTTGATCATTTGGACATGTTTACAGGGTCATATGGATCCACCATTCTCTACAAGAGTATTGAGCAATTAAAGCGAGTCATCAAACATACTCTTCTTGGTGCAAGCGGGGAAATTACCAGGAGATTCTAAAATACCTTGATGAACTCATGTAAGTATCTGTGGTTCGTAGTTTACTAAGTTTAGATCTGAAGACGACTCCACGTGTCTTAGCTTTGCAGTGAGTGTAAGGTTGTCAAAAATGGACCTGGTCGTTTAGGCTATCAGCTTGGAAGTGTAATTTAAATATATTGCGCCTTCAGTTCATTGAGTACATGTGATTACAAGTAGCAGAACTTACTTTTTAGTGACTCAATTTGAGTAACTGTTTTACTTATTGTTTCTAATTTTGAGGTGACAATAGAGCATCTGTATAAAAAATGGACTATAGCAACAACGAGTATAACTCAAACTATTCTTGGAAAAAAATAAAAACAATAGCTATTACGAGTATCTTGGGATGTGGCATTCAAGTTTACTAACAAATTTAGGTGTGTTGGATAGACTTATATTCAGTTGATCGTACTTGCTTTTAAATGCTATACTGAATAAAGATTAGTGCAGACCTGAACATATACCTTTAGTCAAGTGTTTGCTTTCGTTTTCCAAAAATGTGTAGATTTCAGACATGAACATATACCTTTAGTCAGGTAGGAGGTTACCACAAGTTCGCAATGATTTGTAATTCTGAATAGAGCATATATTTTATTACTTTGAGAATAAGACGACATGCTCATTGTCGGTGCTATACCACCATTATAAATTAGTCCTACTTTATTTTGCTTTATTTTTTACTGAATTATATTTACAATCTTTTCAGGTTGATGCGGAAACAGAAAAACATCATGTTGGCAATGCTTAATGACCTTCTGCATTGAGTTTGAACAGCTGGAGCATAAATTCCTCTTCAGAGGTACATTAACTGTCTGCAATAATTTTGGCATGTATGAAATTATAGAGAATGATAGAGATCAATACACAATACCAAGAGAGAAATGGTACACATGTTTATGGTATGCTTGTTTATGCAGTTTAACAAACTGATGCTGGTGATATTCATGTCCCCGACCACAGTAGCAGGCATTGTTAGCGTGTTTCTAGAAGAGATGCTCAAAGCACTGAATTCTATTCTCTTCCTTATGGACTTTCTAAGTACTTTCCATCTCTCTAATAACTTGCGCGGGAACTTTCCTCAAATAGCTTTCATTTGATAGGCATTTCGACCTACAAAACATCAAAAGGGTATGGTTTCCTCTACATTTATTTATCTAAGTTAATTTTGTTACTCTATGTTGATTGTGTAAATGGTATCAGATTGTTCTAAACAGATGGTCGTCAGCCTAACCATATATTTCCAGAGAAAGGTCTGCGTTTTTTGATAAAAGGTGTATTAGAGCTAGCGAAGGAGCCATCACGTCTATGTGTTGATGAGGTAATAACACTCACAATTTAATGTCTGTTTCCTTCAAAGTTTAAGCTATTTTACATTTCTAAAACCCTCTTCAGAAAGTGATTAGACTCATGTTAAACCGGTCTATAAGCTTATAACTTGAAAAAGTGAGGCAAGTAAGCTTAATCCAAACACACCCTGAAATTGAACAAAAAACTTTCTAACCTACTTGGAGATGTCCTTTTTAAGGATTTATTTTAATCGAATTTATAGGTGGATGTATCATTTATTGATCATCTTTTATGAAGCTATTATTATAAGTGCAGATATGTTGCTGCTTGGATAGCCTATTTTCTGGTATGGTTTTGAGCCTGGGATTCTGGTCGAACTTGGAGGAAAAAAAGATGGATTGTGCAATGGGTGAAGGAGACCAAACGATGTCTAAGCATAGGTACATGTTTATGGTTATGTCATAAGCTTGCTTAATAGTTTTTGTATAAGTTCTGTCTCATTGATCTTGAATGCAAACTGCGTGTTTGAAATGTCAATTATGGTTAAAATAGTATGGATTATTTGGTCAATATTTTTTCCTGTGTTTATGTGAGAAATATATGCTTATGGGCGAGATAGTAATTGTAGTTTTTTTATGAGGAGCAAGTAAGACAAGTGTTGCATCTTTGGTTTAATGGTGGCTTGGGTGGAACATGTAATATACATCCATGTTACTTTATGATCAAGTAGTGTGTGTCTATGTAAAGGTTTGTAGGGCTATAAGTGAGTTTGAAAGTAAAGTCAAAGATGAAAAAAAGTTCAATGTGAGCAGGTGGTCCAGTTCTCTCCTCTTTCTGAAGTTGTTATCCTAATTTCATTTTGTGGAAACTAGAAAAGGGGGGGGGGGGGGGGGGGGGGGAGGGTTGAAGGGTTGCCTAGTTTACACGTTTGTTTTACATTTCAAAGTGTTACTTTCAAAAATCTATCGATCGAGTTATATGTTCAAATTAAATCAACTATGAAAAGCAATAACCATCTAACTAAAACACGATAATCAACAATAATAATGTAAGAGATAAGGACACGAAACAACCAAACCAGGACACCAAAGATTTTATAGTGGTGTCGGATACGAAGCACTCTTCGCCATAATCCACTCCTGAGTATCCGACTCGAGATTTCACTAGTCATAAGCTCCCTGTAGGTGAGAAAACCGTTTACACGTGTTTACGTTATTTTTCTGACACTAAGCTAAATGTCGATTCTCAATCTTAGTAGAACGAATTACATTCACAAGATATACACATCACAAGATCTACTCTATCGGATCTATACGATTTTCGAATCCACAACATACAACAAGATAAATACATGGTTTCGGTACTTAGACGAAAATAGGAGAGATCACTAAATACACTTTGTTTCTTGCGAATACGAGTGTTCTTTCTTGCGATTTGAATTGCGAGGGAAGCGATGAGAAGAAGCGATTAGGATCACTTAAAACCAAGATCCTAAGTATGTTAGTGAATCACGAGTTTTAGTGAGAGGATAGAAGAACGGTTATAGAGAGAAGAAAAGCCTAAAAAAATTTGTGCAAAGAGGAATCGTTTTTATGCTGGCAAAAATGGCGGCAGTCTTGTATCGGCCGGGCTCACTCCACACCGGCTCTTTGGGGCGGTTCCGCGTAATAGAGAGTTATATCCGCATTCGGCCGGCGAGCGTAGGTTGACTAACCTGCAATCCAAACGCTTCTACCTATTGACTAGATAAAGAGTGGAGGCCAAACTCTGCACCCCTCACCAGAAAATCCCCCCCCCCCCACGACCCCCACCTAGCTCTCCCCCACGCCTCACACCTCGCTGCTGCTCACCTTTCCCGGGCTACGCAGGAACGGCGTCCTCCTCCCCCTCGCGCTGTCCCGCAGCTTACTCGTCTGTGGGTCCGGAAAATTTGAATTTCAAATTTTAAGTTTTTAATAAAACTTTTTATTTTAATTAGAAAATATTTTGTAAACGTATTTTTGAAAAAATACTTTTGTAGAATTAAAAGTGATGATTAAGAGAAAAATATTTTATTGATCACTAATCATGCTTAATTATTTTGTTTGTTCATACCTTAAGTGATCATTAATCTTAGAAATGAAATTTTACATTTAATAATTTGTAGACGTTTATTTTTATTGTAAACGTTTTTACATTTTGTTATTATCAAAACGTTGAGAGGTCAAAAAATATAAATAACGTTTTTAGGCATTATTTGTATTAACAATATCCCCCTTTTTGATGATGACAAAATATAAACTCATTTTAAATAAAATTAAAGATGTCAAATTATTAAATGAGTTATGTTTCATTTTCCCCCCTTTTGTCGAGTTCAAAAAGAATGATCGTTGAGTTGTTGAAGAAAGAAAGAAATCGACGATATCAAGACTCCCCCTTGACGTAAGCTCCCCCTTGTTCGGGGCACCAAGGGATCGATCTTACGATAATTGTTTTGCTACAAAACAAAGTTAGAAGTACAAGTGCAAGACAAATATCTTTCAAGTTAACACATTATATTTAAATCAAAAGAAGTGTTTCATTCCACCAACAAGAAACTCATACATTAGCACATTCAATTCATGCAAGATAAAACTAGAACTAATACAAGATAGAGAGAAACAATACTACATAAGTCTTAAATGATTCATGATTCATAGAGAATGACTTTTTAAGAAAATGGTTTAGGGTTTCACGTTTATGTAAACATTTAGATATTTTTAAGGTATAGGTGGAAAGTGTGAAGTGATTGCGGTAGTAAGAAGATATTCAAGATAAGCAAGATACTCAAGATGAGAAATCATAATGTTCATTTCATCTCGAAGGTTCTAGTAGAGGTTACGGTTATGGAAACAACAAATAAAAGTTAATCCATGATAGTCATAATAGTTGTAGTAGAGTGGATGCCTCATGATAGGAGGTTAAGGTGGTGGTAGTGATGGTGAGGGTGGACTTGAGAGATTTTCAAGAGGTGTGATTGGTGATAATGATAGAGTGATATCCAAAGAAGGAAGACTTTAAAGTGGTTGAGGGTTTAAAGGTCTAGGAGGGACATCCAAGATGTTCTTAAGAAAAGGGTTCAAAGGTTGAGGAGAGGTTGGTTCATGAGAGGATGAAGGTGAAATTTGAAGTTTTGATTGAAAAGAAAAAGATGTATTATCTTGGCTTGAGGAGGTTTGATTTGTGGATGGAGTTTCTGATGGTGCATTTGGAGGAGTTGAAGATGAAGAAGTGGTGGTAGGAGAAGGTGTAGTGGTGAATTCTTCATCACTAGAGATGTTGACAAATAGTTGTCTAGGAGGGATTATGGTTAATTTGATTTTCTTAGAAGGGTTTGAAGAAGAAGCATTTGTGGAATTCATGGTAGATTTTGGTTGAGGAATATAAAGATGATAAGAAGAATAAGAAGAGTTCATGATTTAAGGTGGTAGAGGTAGATTCAAGAGGTAAGGCACGGGGTTTGAAGTGTTAGATTCCAAAAATTGTTTATCAAAAAGCAGAAATCAGCTAGGCCTAAATGGGATAGTGGTCAACTGCACAGAAAATCAGGTGGTCACAGTAGAAGAATCCGTGACCCCTGATGGCGGTCCCTTAAATATCTGGCGGTCCCAAATATATTGGGGGGCCGCCTAGTATTTAAGGGGGCCATTTTTTGGAGACAAAAGTTTTCTAGTTTTTCCTGAAAACCTATAAAACTTTCTCTTATTTTTGCAGTCAATTCCATTTTATCATGAATCATCTAAAACATAATAATCAAGCATATATGACTAAGAATCCTAAGTTCAATCAAGAATGCACATATATATGGGCAAGTTGACAAATTCATAAGCACGCATAATATTTTTAATTATAACTAAAATGTATCAAGGTGCATGCAAGCATTGGTTTAGGATGATAAAATTGAAAGATCATCCATGGCAAGCTAAGTTGCCCATACTATGTACTAAATTACTAATAAGTAGCATAAGTTTAAACACCTAATCATAATAGGTTAGTAAATAATATAGATAATAATGTCATAAAGCAATTTCCATTATTGCTCACTTCCTCATGTTTCTCCACAACTTTCTAAGACTTTTACCGATTGACCTTACTCCACCACGATGCTCATCTCTTAATTGCACTTGACGGTTGATGATTTCGGTTTGGTAGGTGTAAAATGGTTCAAGGTGAGAGTCAATGTTAGGTGGATTTTAAAAGACTTGAGGAACTTGATTGGTTAGGGAATTGACATAACGAATGGGGGAAGGAGTGCTTGCACGCGAGGTCCCTTTTTCATTCCCATCGTCATCATCATCGTTGAGATGAGATGAGGATGGTTGATCGAAGGCGGAAGATGAAGAAGTGGATTGACGACCTCTTCTTATGCCACGATCCCTTCTTGGTTTTCGCTCTAGTTAAGCGGCAAGAGGAATCATGACACGATCGTACAAGACATAGGACTCGTT
>BQNB010035161.1:0-51069 GCA_026074375.1 Tanacetum coccineum | reverse complement strand
CTAAAAACTTCATATTCTCTCTAAGTCAAATTAGCCAACCCATCATCCATTACTTGTGTTATGATCTCTTGTATACTACACAATGTACCGTAGAAAACGTGATCTCCATTATGAATATCTTCCTGGTCCAAGCATTGGTGGATGATCTTTTGAACCAGCTGCCATGATATTGTTGTACATTTGACTATTTGTTGAGGATGTATTGACTGGAGTAGACATGATGAATGAATGGTTATGAATTATGAAGTGTGAAAGTTGTTGGATCTTTAGTGGATGTAATGTGATTGAGGTTGTGGTTTTTTATTACAATTATCGTTCACGGGATTTTACAGGTCTATGATTAAAACCGATAAGAAGTTAACGAGATTTTACAAAATCAATAGAAAACCATGAATGCGTAATTGATTGTGTTTAAGGTTTGTTTGTTGTGAATTGATTGTCTTTTAAGAGCTTGTGTATGGTTTAGGTTGATGTTTGTTGCTATTGGTTAAGTGTCGATTAAAGTTCAAAGTCCGAGGATAAAATGCTATGTTGGAAAAAATCCAAGTGGTGAATCAGTGTGTTAAATCGTTGGATCAGTGTGTTAAATCGTTGGATTAGAGGTAAACCGTTGGCTTAATTCGCTAGTTTAATTCACCTGCTTAATTCACCTATTTAGAAATTGCATTTTTCGCTTGGAATTTTGCATATTTCGCTTGGGGCTTGCATATTTCGCTTCTAACATGCATATTTTGCTTAGACTTGTCATATTTCGCTTGATTACTCAAACTGTCATATTTCGCTTTAAAATGACATATTTCGCTTGTAAGTTGTCATATTTCGCTTGAAACATGTTTCGCTTCATTCAAAAACATATTCCGCTTCCTTCAAACATATTTCGCTTGATTCATACCTTCATATTTCTCTTCGAGCAAAATACGTATTTTTTACACAAAATCACTAAAATCAAACCCTTTATGACCTTTTATCTTGATTTTTCTTGCACAACTAGTTACCTTATGCCTAGATCTTGCTTAAACACATAAACATAAACACATAAACATAAACACATCTAAGCACAAAAATCCGGGTTAGACTTTTTGAACCAAGAACAAATAAAGTTACTTACTAACTTACGAATTTGATCTTGTTTAGCCACAAGAATCATACACAAATCCATTGTTGCTCTGATGCCAATTGTAGGATCCTGTATAACACTTCACTTCATATCATACAACAAACCACGAATCGAAGAAGAAAAGAGAAGAAGAAATGAAGGTTTTAGAGAGAGAAACAAGAGAGAGAGTTAAGAGAGAATATAGAGAAGGAAATGAGAAAGATATATTAAAGTGAACTCTTTCTTACCTTTTCCAAAGAGGAAAAGGTATATATACCCCGACACTTTAAAGTGACATGCATGATATTTGACTAGGACCCAGGCTCGGGTTTTGCTTGGGATTAAACCCGAAACATATACAATATTAGATTAACTATCGAGCCCGATTCCTGATACTTTCCTATTACAACGTTAACTAATTGATTGACCGAGACTTAAATACATAATGAACGAACTTCATGTTCGACTTAATATTTTAAGGCTAACATTAAGATTGCACATAACAAAAAGTTGTTACAAAAGGTTGTTACATAAAATGAGATGGATGTGTTTGTTGTTAAAAAGGGATATTTCCATAAAAAGAAGGAGAAAAGTCTGAATTTTTAGATTTTATAAATATAAAAGTGTCTCAAATGCTTTATAATGTAGTATAGATGATCAAACCCTTAGGTCATAACTCTACATAGCATGCACTATGTAAAACTTTGTAAATATAAAAAGGATATCTTTACATAGCACTATGTAGTATAGAGTCAAGAGGTTTCGTAACATCATTTTTTGAGGTTTTGTTACACTGTTCAGAGGTTTCATATCTTCTTGTTCGGGTTTCGTAACAAAGTTCAAAGTGTGATTCAAGACAAGGTTGTTATTGCTCGTTCACTTCACGATTACAATACTTCATCTCTAAAATGATCCAAGTTTTCTTTGTAGTCATTTAATACAACATGTCTACTTCTAATACTTCAACCAACTCCAATAAAAAAACTCTCGCTGACTCAGGAGCTAATGAAAGACCTTTAATGCTTGAGAAGGGGAATTATATTCCATGGGAAAGTCGATTCAGAAGGTTTTTGGATAATAAGCCTGAAGAAGGGGAGAGAATGTGGAATTCGATACAAAATGGCCCTTATCAAAGACCCATGGTTGTTGATCCACGAAATCCTACTGTTCCAATACTTGAACTATTGTCTAAAATGACTGAGGGTAACAAAAAGCAATACATTGCTGATGTTAGGGTCATGAAGTATCTTCTTCAAGTAATACCAAATGATATATACAATTCAGTGGATGCATGTAAGAATGCTAAAGAAATGTGGGAACAAATCAAAAGGTTGATGCATGGATCTGAAATTACTACTCATGTAAGACACTCACGCCTTATGGATGAGTTTGATAAGTTTGCAGCAAAATAGGGGGAATCTTTAAACTCTGTGCATGAAAGGTTGACAACACTTGTGAACATCATAGATCGTAATAATGTTCGTCCGATACCGGTGGTAATCAATACAAAGTTTCTCAATTGCTTGCAACCAGAATGGAGCAAATATGTTACTATGGTTCGTCATAATCAAATTGGACCTGCAGTCTCTTATGATGTGTTGTATGATCAGTTAGTGCAATTCAAACCACATGTTCTAGCATCAAGGGCAAAGAAAGCTACCAAGAATCATGATCCTTTAGCTCTTATTGCTCATTCAAATACTTCTTCATCACATTCTCATGCAAACTCTTCTTATTCTACACAACCATACTATGTCACACATCCTCCATCAGTCGTTGATTATGATGATGAATATCAAGGGGAGTTACAAGGAGATTCTCAAGAGGATAAGCTTACAACTTCTATGATGTTACTCGCTCAAGCAATCTCTTAAAAGTTCTCTACACCCACCAATAATTGTCTTCGTGTTTCCTCAAACACAAGGAATCAAGCTGTGGTTCAGGATGGTCGAGTTGACATACAAACCAGGAATGCAAGTTATGGTGGAAATACTAACAAGAATGCAGGGAGAAACAAAACGCAAGGGTTTAATGCATGTGATGAAAGCAATCAGATTATTCAATAGGCTCAGCATCAAAATGAAATTAATGAAATGATTGAAGATGTCACTCAAAAGACATATGTTTATGCTGATGTTCGTACTCAAAATCAAGATCTTTTGATGACAATTTCTGAGCTTAAGAATAATCTTAAAACGATTGACAAAGGGAAGCATGTGAATACTAAGTTTGACAAACCTGAGACCTTAGGATAACTTCTTTGTGTAACACCGTTCAACATAAATCTAGCAATTAAGGCTAAGAACGTGTCAAACACTAAGGTTACTTCAGATAGGTCAAAACAAGTCACTTCACAGTCTACTCCCATAATTGAGCAAAAACTACAACACAATGCGAATGTAATTGCTAGAGGAATG
Organism: Tanacetum coccineum; assembly: GCA_026074375.1. Taxonomy (NCBI): domain Eukaryota; kingdom Viridiplantae; phylum Streptophyta; class Magnoliopsida; order Asterales; family Asteraceae; genus Tanacetum; species Tanacetum coccineum. The sequence goes on along the minus strand of BQNB010035161.1, from coordinate 47,556 downwards.
TATAAGATCAATCAGGAAGACACAAAAACAAAGCAGTCTAAGGCTAACATAAATGTTTCTAAATCCACAGGTGTAGGCAGTTCAAATAGTGTTAGAAGACCCAAGTCTAAGGATAATAAATCAAAGAATAATGTCTTGAAGAACACTAAGAGCTCATCTACATATGTTTTGAAGACAACAAATAGTGTTTGCTTAGATTCTAATAAATGTGAAACAAAACCTTCGAATGTTTGTCAAACCAATGCATGTATAACAAGTTCTAAGACTGTAAATGTTGTAAACGATGGTTTGAATATTGTGTGTATTTCTTGTGGTCTTGATGTATTTTTTCATTCTCGTGAAAAATGTGTTATGTATAATGCTTTGACTAGAAAATCTAGTGTTAAGAGAGCCTTATTCACTTCTCCCGTAGCAGCAAAATCTAAGAGTTTAGGAGCTACATCTGTAGTTGCAAAATTTAGATTCAGTGTTGCTAAAACCCCAAAAGCAACAAATAAGGTCTCGAGTGTGTTGCCACTATCTCATAAATCTAGTCAAAGTAGGATACTTAGTAGTTACATGAACAATAAAATAGCAACAAGCAGAAAATAGCAAAAGTTGTTTGAATATCAACAAGGTTTTAGTTGGACACCCAAAAGCAAAACTGCGAAATCACAATCTAATGTGCATAAGTGTATAACCAGTGTTAAATCTATGACTAACACACTGGTTACCACTAACAAATGGGTAGCCAAACCGTCCACTCTTCCATCTGCATTTGTTTCATGTAATGCAGGTGATACAGCTTGTACTGTGGATTGTTGATAGCGGATGCTCAAAGCATATGACTGGCAATCTTCAACTGCTAAGAAATTTCATTGAGGAATTCATGGGAACAATCCGCTTTGGGAATGATCATTTTGCTGCAATCACAGGCTATGGAGATTATGTTTAAGGCAATCTCACTATTTGTCATGTCTATTATGTTGAAGGCCTTGGGCACAATCTGTTTTTAGTTGGACAATTATGTGCTGGACATTTAGAAGTTTCCTTTCAATCAAACACGTATTATGTTCAAAATTTAGAAGGAGATGATTTACTTACGGGTTATCGATATTCAAATCTCTATACTATCTCTATTTCTGAGATGGCAGCTTCTTCTCTAGTGTGCTAAATATACAGAGCCACATCAATAAAATCTTAGTTATGGCATCGCTGGTTGTCTCATTTGAATTTTGACACCATTAACCAACTCACTTCCTACGACCTAGTTGATGGGCTTCCAAAATTTAAGTACCGCAAAAACCATTTATGTTTAGCTTGTGAATATGGTAAAAGCAGGAAAGCTTCACTTTCACCTAAGTTGGTTCCAAGCACTTAATCCAAACTCGAATTACTTCATATGGATTTGTGTGGGCCAATGAGAGTCGCAAGTATCAATGGCAAGAAATATATTCTCGTGATCGTTGATGACTATTCTCGATACACATGGGTATATTTCTTCGCACCAAGGATAAGGCTTCAGATATGATTATTGATTTTGTTAATCAAGTTCAAAGGAATATAAAGGCTTCAATTATGACGATTCGAACTGATAATGGAACCGAATTTAAAAACGAGAAATTAAGGTCAATTTATGCAAAGTTAGGCATTGTTCATAAAACTTCAATTGCTCGAATGCCTCAACAAAATAGTGTTGTTGAAAGATGTTATCGTACACTCGTCGAGGCTGCTCGAACAATGCTTATCTTTTCTAAAGCACCAGAATTTCTGTGGGCCGAAGCCATTGCTACTGCTTGCTTTACTCAGAATCGCTCTATTATACACACTCGGCATAATAAAACTCCGTATGAGTTGATTCGCGGTAGAAAACCCAATATTCAATACTTTTATGTATTTGGATCTCTTTGTTATCCAACAAATGATCGTGATAATCTTGGGAAGATGAAATCAAAGGCTGACATTGGTATTTTTGTTGGTTATTCTGAGTCATCACGTAGATTTCATATCTATAACTGCCGAACTAAAAAGATAATGGAAACGATCCATGTCAAGTTTGATGAACTCACGGCTATGGCTTCTGAATGCAATAATTTAGAACCCGGAATGAACTGCGCTAATTTCAATGATTCATTGGAAGATTCATAATCCGTACCTTCTACATCAGACTTGGATAATCTGTTTGGTCCTATGTATGAAGAATACTATCCAACGAGCTCAAACAAAGTGTCTGATAATTCCGCTGCTAATACTCTTGATAATGACCACACTTCGTCATCATCGTCAATCGTCATTGACCAGGATGATGCTCCACCAATAGTATCCTCTTAGAAAGAACAAGTTGTCATTGAACCAAACTCTCCAGTCTTGAATGAAGTTGCCGATGAATTTGTTCAAAAAGACGTTGAAGATTTTGATGAAAATATGTTTCATAATGCACCACAAACTCCTAAATTCGATGTTGCTGAATCTTTTTCAACTTATCAGGATCCATCAAATATGCATCAATTTCACTAACAACATCGCTTAATTGATAGATGGACTAAGAATCATCCACTTGAACAAGTGATTGGTGATCCCTCAAAGCCGGTTATGACAAGGAGAAGACTTTAAACTAATGCAGAAGTTTGTATGTATGCACTCACAGTCAGTACGATTGAACCAAAAAATATCAAGAAAGATATGCTTGATCACAGTTGGGTTGAATCTTAGCAAGATGAGCTTAACCAGTTCAAACGCCTTGATGTTTAGGAACTAGTCGAATGTCCTGTTAGCAGAAACATAATCAAAGTAAAATGGATTTGGAAAAATAAAACTAATGCTGAAAACACAGTTATTCAGAAAAAGTCTCGTTTAGTTGCCAAAGGATATGGTCAAGAGGAGGGAATAGATTTCAAGGAATCGTTTGCACCAGTTGCAAGACTTGAAGCTGTCAAAATCTTTGTGGCATATGCGGCTCACAAGAACTTTCTAATTTTCCAGATGGATGTTAAAACAACATTCCTGAATGGTCCACTGAAAGAGGAGGTTTTTGTTCAACAGCCTGATGGTTTTGTAGATCCATACTTTCCAAATCACGTTTATCGTCTTAAGAAAACTCTATATGGTCTCAAACAAGCCCCGAGAGCATGGTATGACAAGCTTTCCTCGTTTCTAATCGAACACCATTTCACAAAAAGTATTGTCGATCCGACACTGTGTATAAAAAGACATGGGGATGACATTTTGTTAGTTCAAATCTATGTTGATGACATAATTTTTGGGTCAACTAAACCAGTTTTTGCAAAAAAGATTTGAAAAACTGATGAAAGATAATTTTGAAATGTCAATGATTGGTGAAATGAAGTTCTTTCTTGGACTTCGGGTTCATCAATCTTCCCAGGGTATTTTTATAAGTCAATCGCAATATACCATGGATATTCTTAAGAAACACAGGATGGAAAATGTGATACTGTTAGCACACCAATGGCTACTACTAAACTAGATGCAAATTTACCGGGTACCCTAGTAGATCAAACAAAATATCATAGGATGATAGGGGGACTTATGTATCTTACTGCTAGTAGACCAGATATTGCCTTTACGACATTTGTATGTGCGTGTTATCAGGCATGCCTAACTGAAAAACACCTCAAAAAGGTCAAAAGGATCTTTTGCTACCTTAGACAATCCATTAATATGGGTCTATGGTACTCGAAGGATTTTGGGTTTGAGCTAATTGCATATGCAGATGCAGACCATGCAGGGTGTAATGATTATTTCAAAAGCACATCTGGAGGCATTCAATTTCTGGGAGACAAGTTAGTCAGCTGGTCATCCGAAAAGCAAGATTGTATAGCTATGTCATATGCGGAAGCTGAGTATGTATCCTTGTCTACTTGTTGTGCTCAAGTCATCTGGATGCGAACACAACTGCTGGACTATGGATTTCATTATCACAAGATTCCGATCTATTGTGACTCAAAAAGTGCAATTGTCATATCTTGCAATCCCGTATAACATTCAAGAACAAAACACATTAGTATCCGTTATCATTTCATTAAAGAGCATGTTGAGAAAGGTACAACTGAATTATACTTTGTCAGGATAGAATACCAGCTTGCTGGTCTATTTACAAAAGCCCTTCCGATGGAAAGGTTTGAGTTTCTAGTTCACAAGATTGGTATGTGATGTATGACTCCAACACAGTTGGAACATTACGCAAAGTTGTCTTCTTGAATGAAATATCATACATCAAAAACATTTGTAAATACATTTCAAAAACAAAACAAAAAATTGAAAAATATAAAAACTCAAAAAGATTTTTATTAAAAAAATTAACTTAAGGATTCAAACACATATTTTCTACGTTCAAATCATTCTTATGATACTGAATTTTTCAAAAAATGGTCCTTCAAATTCATAATTAATGTATCATAGACTAAGGGGAAGAAAATCATAAAAATGATCTTTCACTGCAAAAAAAATATGTTTTGCAAATCCAATTCCATTCAGAAACAAAAGATTTCTTCTTGTGAAAATTTTCAAGTGTGCAAAATTGTAAAAAATTAACAATCTCTTGAATGAGTTCTTTAATTAGATATTTATTCGAGGGAGAGTTATGAAATTTCTTGAAAATTTTCAAAATCTTCTCATTACAAAATGTTTAAAACTGCAAAATTAACTATCGCTCAATAAGTTCTTTAATTAGATTTCTTGTTGAGGGGGAGTTATAAATTTTTCAGGATACATCATCATCAGAAAATGAAATTGTGTGCTTAAAAGCAAAATTAACTTCATTTCGAACAAACTTTGTAAGAAAGGATATTTCAAAAGTGGATAACTGTTCAAGGGGGAGTTATGAAATTTTTCAGTAGAAACAGAAACTTAATTGGAGAAATTAAATCAAAAGGATTATTTTTGTAAAAGTGGTCAACTTCAAGGGGGAGTTATGAAAGTTATTTTCGGAGATATAAAAGGCACAGTTACATACGAAAACTTTATCACTTTTGTAAAAATCAAAAGTTGGGTTTTGTAATCTCTCTAAGTCATTTGAGCTTTCGTATCTAAGAACTTTCGATCCAAATCGATTTGTTGAACTCTTGTGCTAGAAAACGTAAGAATCGAGTCTTTTTTTGTAATTTTTTTGCTATTAATTGTTCTATTTAATTGATTACATAGGTTTCGGTCAAATCTAGGGTTTCGTAAATTTAAAAGTTGTTTAGAAAACAAAATTGATTGAAGCAAAACGCTAATATGTGATTGATAACATGATTGGAATTGCTTGATCACTAGAAATATCACTTTATGGACTGTAATCATTGGTTTCGTAACCAAGACAGGTTTCGTAACTTTGAAAGTTAGATAAATAAGCTTAAATGATGAAAGATGATAAATAAGCTGTTGAAATAAGCAGGATTATTAAGCTTGTCACATTTTTAAAAAAATCAAAATTCACGAAAGTAAATGTTCACAGGTTTCGGTTTCATGAACAGTATTGGGCCAATGGGTTTTGTAAGTGATGTTTTGGGCTTAATTATGGGTTTCGTAAGGGTTAATGAATTGAAATTTTGGGTTTTGTATAAAAGAAAATTTGGAATAAATTTGTTTTATCCGAATCTCAAAAAGGGTTTTCAATGTTAAAAAAGGCATCCTATGAAATCAAATGATAAATTTTGTTTCCAAATCATATTTTATATTGATAAATGGACCAAATGATGAAGATTGTGTCCAGTTATAACCGTTTCCTGAATATAATAGGATGAGGAGTGAGCAATCTACTGACCATCCATATCTCGTATATAAGATCATGTTTTTGTTTAACAAAAATTTTCAGTCAAAAGAGATCAATGATTTCAAGTTATAAAAAGGAACATATGATGGAAATGCAAAAAGTGAGCTCCAACTGTCTGTGATCATAATGTTTCTCATGTATCATCAAATGAAAAAGTTCAAGTTTTTGAAAAAAATTGTTTCAAAATCACTCAAAAATGATTTATGACTATCTTTTGAACATAATTGGATAAATGGTCTAAATCATGTCCAGTTCTGACCGTTTTCTACATTGAACAGAATGAGGAGTGAGTGGCTTAGTGACCATCCCATTTATGTTTCAATAGATTGGTTATGTAATCAATGTTTTCCAGGAATCTTTAAAAAAAACTTGCTTTGGAAAAGTTATCTTAAATTCAAAATCAAAAAGTTGTATTTTTGTGACAGCAAGTGGTACTCTTTCACAAAAGGTTTTAAAGAATACAAAGCTATACTCTTGGATTTCATAAAAATTCAAAAGTTGTTAAACAAATCAGAGTATATATTTATTATTTTTGAAAGAGTATAATTTCAACAACAAAAAATTTGGTGAGGAAAAACAAACAGAAAGAGAGATAAAATCCATACGTGAAAAAGCAAATCAAAGTATGCTCGAAAAAGTAATGCCAGAGCATACAAAATGATTTTAAAAGAATAAAGCGTATGGCATATGCTCGAAAAATCTAGAATATGCATATGAGAAAGAAAATGATCATAATATGCTCAAAAAGAAATGCCAGAGCATAAAAAACAGACAGAGTGAAAAGAGACAAAACATGTCAAATATGTGCAAATTTCAAACTATATATCATCTCACTAATCATTTCATGTCATTATACAGTATTCCACATGGCTCAACACGTGATTCCAGCAGCTCAACTTGTTCCATAATACAAACCAATCAGGAGATGCAACAATTATGCAGTGTTGCAAAGTATTCCTTGCTCTCCTGAATGCAAGATAGTTGGGCTGATACTACATGATCATTGTCTCAGTCACACACTAACTGCAACTACTGATGTCCCTGTTGTGTACCTACAACAATTCTGGCAGATGGTGAGCAAGATACCAGATACTGAGGACACGATCAAGTTCATGCTGGACACTCAACAATTCACATACACTGTGAATATGTTCCGTGATACTCTTTATTTACCAGTGGAAACTCTTGAGAATCCATTTGTCGCACCAGCCAACATCAACACTATTGAAGTATTCATGAACAGAGTCGGTTATCAAGGTGTTGTTGACAACGTAAGTGCTTTCTTCGCAAAGAATTTGGCTTAACCATGGCAGACTATGTTCAAAGTATTCAACTGCTGCTTAACACCAAGAACTTTTGGCCATGATCAGACCAAGATCAAGATTCTTTAGTTATTTCATGTTGTACTTAACCAAACACATGTTGATTATGCTGCTTTTCTTTGGTGGGATTTTATGAATAATGTGTTTCAGAAAAAGGAATCTATTCAGTATCCTTGTTTCATCAAGCTGATTGTTGCTGATCTGATGGGGAAATTCCCTGATATTCCCAAAAGGCTTGAAGAGGAATATCATTCTATCAAGGATGATGTTCCATTGGTTAGTGTGTATACAACAAGGAATGTCTCAGTTCGAGGGATGCTGGTTCTGGATGTTTTCTTAAATGCAGAGATTAGACAAACGAATAATTTCAAGGAGTATGAGATGGTGTTCATTAGGGTAGACGTTCTAATGAATCAACCTCAACCGGTTGTTTCTACCCAAGGAACACATAGGATTACACCTAGCACCCATAGGTCACCTACCGTTTCTGCTAGTCCTCTGTTGACGAAGAAGAGGAAGCAAATTGCAGGAGAATCCAGTTCACCACAGTAGTCACTTAAAATAACAATTAAGCAAAAGCAAACAGTTGAGAAAGATGATAATGACTCTGAGGATAGGATAGAGCCTGGGAGTCATAAGGATAATCCAAAAGTTATTGATGATGATGATGATAAAGAAAGAGAGAAGCAGGATGATGAGATGGGTAGTTTAGAGATTAAGAATGAGGAGACGCAGACAAAAATTCCTATACCACTTAGTTCCCATAGGAAAATATTATCTTCGGATAAGAAAACTTTTTAGGAATTAACGGATATTGTTTCAAATCCAACTATCTCAACATCCAAACAACCACAAGTCAAGAAAAGAATTTCCAGTAAATACTCTCATCTTCCAGGAGCGCTTCGCAGGATGTGCAGGCGTCAAGGTTATATGATTCAAGACATTAAAAGGAAATGTGTTATAACAACCCGTAGATGTAATTATCCATCTATTAAATTAGATGCACTGTAATATCCATCTATTGTATATATACCACCTTCTTACAGGGAAATTTTTTGCTTTATCTTATTATGCAATATAACTTGCATCTCTAAAGTAAACGAGCTCACGCAACCTCCACCAATGCCATCTATATCTATGTTTATATCATGTAAAAATCCTAATATGTCAAATCTATATCTTAATATCATTTTTACCAAGTACATTATCCATTCAACATACCATTTACAACGTTATATCAAAACAGACTTTATTCATTAACGTTTATATCAAAACCCTAATTATATGTAATAGATACATATAAAATGAATGTACAAGCCTTCAAGCATGTATACAAGCGTACAATGCACAACATTTGAATATCTTTTACCTCCTAAATCAAGTTACAACTTTCTAAAGCCCAATGTACAAGTCAATAATGCAAGAAAACCAAACTAGGTCATTTTACCTCCTAAATCACTTTAGTTTCTTACTACTACTTTAACACAAGGTACAAGCACTTAATTAATAACTTCTAACCCCCTAAACCCTAATTCATTTTAAAACCCTAATCTAAAACCCTAAACCCTAAACGAAACCCTAAAACCCTAATTTCACTTTAAACCTAAAACTAAATCCTAAACCTTAAAACTAAACCCTAAACCTTAATCCTAAACCTTAAACCTAATCCTAAACCCTAATCCTAACATTAAACCTTAATCCTAAACCCTAAACTATCCTTAATCCTAACCCTAACTCAAAAACCATAATACCATAACCCGTGAGCCACATTAAAACCCAGAGCACCCCTTTTTTATTTAATTTTTGACCCATTTTCAACCAAACCAAGCACCCTCAGCACCTTTATGACATCACCACCATGTCACAAGCAAGCAACCAAGTACCTCCATCACCACCTTGGCTACTAAGTTATCCTTGTAACTCCATTGTACACGAAATCCATCATACTCCTTCCACCATTCCAATCATACTCTTCTAGCTATAAATACTCGTCACTTGTAGCTCCCATGAATCTATCTATCCAAACCTTGACACATGAATCAATACTCCAAATTGGGCACCAAGGGTTATTGAACCCTATATAAGCCGAACACCCCCATTCATTCAAATCATACCTCAAACTTCATCACAAACTCAAATGAAGTTCTAGCCCAGCCAAGGAAGAAGTAGAAGGTCCCTAAGATCATAATTGAAGACAAGAATCAAGAAAAAGGAATCCTTAAAGTCGTTACTAGGCGTACAAACCCAAAAACCTGATTTTGACCCATTTTAGCTCAAGTAAGCTCAAAATCTTGTAATTAGCTTAAATATGTATTAGAATGTTTCATATTACTCTTCAAGATCATATAAGGACTCTTGTTAAGCCTTGAATACTCAAAACCCATGCGTTTTTTTATTAAAAACCCTAAAAACGACCCGTTTTGATTTTCTAGCTAACGAATCCTTTTTCTAAACTTTTGTTACGTTAAAACATCTTATTTTAGCTTATTCTAATAAGCTATAACCTGCAAATATCATTTGGAACCCTAAAATAAGCTTGCATGGCTTTTTGGACTTGATTTGTAAATATTTTCATGCATAGGGGTATATCTATCGATAAATTTATTGAAAATTTTTACTTAGAGGGGCTGAAAATGTCATTTTTCCAAATTTATAACTATAAGGACCTATTTTGCCAAGTTCTAAAGTTAAAGGTTTAAATTATATATACTTTATATATAAAGGACTAAACTTGTAAAAGTTTATAAACCAAGGGTATATATTGCCATTTTTGCAAACTTGAAAATATAAAATATAATATTTTTATATAAATTATAAAAATATATATTAATATTATAAAACCCGAATTTATTAAAACCCGCCACAATTATCGTTATTAATCATACGATCGACTCTGTATAATCAATTTACGTTATATAAATAACGTAACTTATCATCGACTAGTTTTTGAAGAAACTTAAAATCTTATCGTATCACGTTACTAGGGAATTTCATGTGAGGGGTTTTCATTTTTAGGTATTTTTTTTGACGAGTTTGCTGGGTTTACGATTTAAAGTGCCTGGCTCCTCAAACGATACTACATTGTGTCCTTTTGGATTATGATAGCCCGAACTAGTGATACTGATTTCCATAAATTAATAAATCAAAGTAATACGTTAAACTTTATAAAGTTTTGAAACATAAACCATCACAATAAGACTGACATAATCTTACCCAGGTATGCGTGACGATAGCCGTTACTTTCACTTGGATATACATCTTGCGGTTAATCAGATTTCCCCTATTATGGGTGAGTTCTTAGCCTCGCATTTTTAAATTTCTAATGTTTCATAAACCCGGTCGAGGGGATACATGTATAAAACATTGAATAGAGTATTTTTAAAATGTATACTATCATGATATTTATTGCCTAAGTCCTTACCTTTTCTCATTTATGAACCACACTATAATGAACCGTTAATTACTATTTCGATGTAAGCAACGATGCTATTGAATTGATCTTTTTCGGACTGAGCTTCCTTCCGTTGGTGTAACTGTACTTTCTGGGTAAACCAAACGCACTTCATTTGAATCACTATACGGGTGTTTGGTAAAGGCACCCGTTGGGGCAACTTCTTGTGATTATTGATTATCTCAAGGTCTCGGTGTCATGAGTTTAGGGCAATAATAATGTTTTCTATAATAATTGTACTCATTGCAATTATCACACTTATGGGTGTATAACAATATAACCCACTATTGAACTTGTATTCAAACTATTTAACATAAACCTATGAATTTCACTCAACCTTTGTGTTGACCTTTTTAGCATGTTTATCTCAGGTAACTGAGCAGCTTATGGCACGGAGTGGCACGGACTCGAATATGGCTAAACTGTTATTATTCAAACTTTATGTTTTCATGTAGATTTTGGGACTCTGTTTGTAAAAACTCTGATGAAATAATGAATGATAACTTATCTTTTAAAACGTCTCTTTTGAGTCGTTTTCTATGATTGTGACTGTTGTACTATGAAATAATACCCCAGATTAGCTTATGTTGTTATATGTCAAAAATGGGGGTGTTATAGACATTGTCCCAAAGGAAATGGTGATGTATCTTCGGTGTGTTTCGTACGCAAAAATAATAATAATAATAATAATAATAATAATAATAATAATAATAATAATAATAATAATAATAATAATAATAATAATAATAATAATAATAATAATAAAGAAAACAAATGAAGATAGAGACGACAAGCTTGACAATGTCAAGACAGATGGTGGTTAGCGTACGATAAACTATACTCAAAAAGTTATGTAGCTCTTCCTGAGCATTGCGAATGTTCATAGAACAATCACATGACGAGGTATATTGTTGTCTTAAAGGTGGTAGCAGAAATAGTAGAGGAAGGAGATTAGTCATCTCTATGGTTGAAGAGGCATGGTTGAGTGAGAAGGAAGAGGTGTGATCGAAAGACAAAGAGTGTTTTCGTCGAAGAGAGATAATGTTTTCGTCGAAAAAAATGTTTTCGTCGAAGAGAAGGAATGTATAGTCGAAGAGAAAGAATGTTGTCGTCGAAGAAAAAAAGATGTTTTCGTCAAAGAGAAAAAGAGAGCGTTTTAACTTATGTTGTTAAAAGGCTTGAATAGAGATTTTCGAATATGACCTTTAACGTATGCGATCGCAAATTAAAGATACTTAAATATTTCGGATGAAATATTTAAATTGTCAAACCTACTTGGAAGGGTATTAGATTTGCATCTAACTTTTTCGTGACAAAGAGTGGTTTATTTAGAAGAACGGGATAATGATAAGGAATGTTGTGAAGGAAGACTCTAGAAAGATTTTTAAGACCATTTTTTGCTCTTTTGAAAATTTAGATTAGTGTCACGACGCAGAAGAAAGAAATATATTCTAGGGTGAGAAAATCTATATCATAGATGTATAAGACATATATAGAATAGAAGCATGCAGTTTATCTAAGCATGCTTTCAACACAATAATCAACAACGATTAATGTTTGTAAGACTGTATGACATCTTAACCTTTATTTGTATACATCTACCTAACTAGGTTAGGTGCAAAATTAACATGTAAGTCATGAAGATGACGAAACCAAAACATGATAATTTTATATGTAATAATCATGTAAAGCTATTGTTTGTTTTAGCATTTAGGAGCATGTGTCATTTTTTAAATTTTTAGTAAAATCTGAGATATTTGATCTATTTGATAGAAAAAGACAAACGCCTTTATAATAGACATGCATTTAATAGATATGCAATTAATGTTGAGCATCAAAATAATCATGAAGTCATTCCTAATTACAATCAGACAGGAGCAAGTTATCATCTTGATGCTTCAAAGCACATATGTGAGGTGCATTGTATCTAGATTGACTAAGGAGAAATCTAATTTCTACTTGCTTAGTGTGCACTCCTAATGAGATACAAAGTCTATCGATGTAGACTATCATTAGGCATATTTAGGAAGAGCCATTTAATCAAATTAGAGAATGAATATGAGACCTTTCACTATGAGTCGCTCATTCAGGCTAAACACGACACTTTTTTACGGGTTGTAGATACCGCGTAACCAAACTTCACTCTGGAAGCAAATTTCAACGTTAGAGTCAAATTTAAATTTTCTACGTGCAAATAGATTCCTCCAGTTAGTCATTTCATGTTAGACTAAATTTAATTGCACTAATATCTTTCCTATTAAAAGTGTAGCAAAGATAAAATTTGTATTATTTTTCTTAAAGGGCTCTTAATGCTTTAATTTCGGTTTCGCATAATTCCTATTCAAGATGTGTAGGAATTCTAAGGGTTAAATGATGTCGCTCGCAGCACAGTTTTTGTATGTATAAGTGTGAGAATGAGTCATCTAGGACCTAAGAGTATGCTTAAGAGTGACAATGTGTAATGCGCTACAATGAGAGTGTTCAAAGAATGCACCTTTGCATGTATTTTATGAAAAAAATCCAATTAAGGTTAAGATTTCCACGCGCTCTCGCGAACTTGTGTTGGTTTCTTTGTAGATATAAATGATGATTAAATTACAAGTTTAGTTAATGTATTGTTAGAATTTTATGCAGAGATTGACAAGAGGAGGATGTTTTAAAATCTAATTACATAGTGCGGATTCTACCTAAATAGAAAGAGAAATCTATGACAAGGATCCCATCAATCAGTGGAGGTGCCATAAGTTTAGGCAAGGATCATTTTGTTAATTATTTGGGAGAGGTGTTGATATTAGGTTATTAGAGGGAAGCTTATATAAAGTAATACGGGTTCTTGGTTTGATTTTCAGATTGACATCCATGTTCTTGCTTATCAAGTTGGAGTAACTTATAAGTGTTTCCCAATAGAAATACATAAGTTGTCAAATCCTACTTAGGAATGTGTTAAGGTTTAGCATGTAATAATTTGACAATGGCTAATTAACACAAAATTTTGACACTTTTGACTCAATGAAACATCTTTCATGCAAGTGTGAGTTCGCAATTTAATGTACTAATCTTGTGTCTTGAAATCGACTCGTGATTTCTGTAATAACCAAGGGATGGTGTAAACATGGTAGACTCGGAAAAATATTTTTTGGTCATTTTGGATTGATATTTCTGTGGTTCTAGTTAAATCATAGTCTTGATTTTAAGTTCATATTCTATTTTGTTAATTAATTGAATTGTGAGATTGATTATCGTTTAGAATAATAATCATCTTCATATTTAAAATCCTCTTACGATCACTTATTGAAAGAAAGCACAAAAATGGTTTGTGGAATATGTTCAATTACTTCTATTCCTTTACTTAGAGGTTAAAGGGTTCTTATTTGGTAAAGGAAGAAAAGAAATTTACTATGCTTATTTGATCTAAAGTAATGACTGTAGTTTGTTGAGAAGATAGTTTGAGTTTTTTTGATGTTGTGCCTTTTGATGTTTGAGCAAAGTTACATATGTTGTGCATTTGCTCATGTTTGGATTTTCGAAGATGACGACTTTACCAATTGCATTGCAAGGTAAATTATTTGAATATTTTGGACAAAACATTAAGTCTATCAATCCTTACTTCATTGTTTCATTATAATACATTATTTTGCCAAATTATTTGAAACACAAAACTATTGGTCCAAGTAAGTAGACTTCAATTATGTCATCATCTACACAAGAACTGTCGTGTCTATGATATGATTTGCATATTCTTATCGTTCTTGGATAAGGGACTGTCGTTATTTTATATCAATCGAGTAGTGATTGGTATGTAGGTTTATGATTATATCTCTTGTTATATTTTTGGTTTAATCTTAAAGCTAGACAATTAAGAATATGTTTTCTTGTCACTCTCACTTCTGAAAAAACTTGTCAATTAGATTCAATAATAACATCAATCATAGTTTGATATTGAAGTTGTTATATATTCGAAATCTTTCTTGACCCTCACAAACACTCTTTTAAAATAAGACAAATAAAGATTTTCATAGTGTGTTCCACTAATCTTAAGACTAGTTGTAAGTGCGAGGTTGATGAGTAATGACAAGTTAATTTCTTACTTCAAGATTGCCATATATTTTGCGTGTGCAAAAAACTATTTGTTATTATGCATAGTATGCATAGTTTTTGATATTTTATTAGTATATGAATGATTTTTCTAACCATTTTAATACAACATACATATTTTGTAAAACACTATATGTTTATAAAAAAGAATATAATTATGTGTGTGTTAGAACAATGCAAGCACAAGCAAAGTTTAAAAATACATTTTCTTTTACTTAATTACCAATGTAATAGTACAATATTTTATTTTTTTTAACCAACCTAAGGTCAAACATCGCAAGATGATGAAAAGATTTAGACTTCTTGTTGGAAGAGAGTTGATGTGTTGGAAATATTTTAGTGACGGGTTTTAACATATGATCTTAGGACATTATTTTTCCACACCACATTAACAAATCTATTAACTCTTATTCCTAAGTGGGTTACTACACTCAAAATGATCTACAAGATGTTTATGTAACACTTGTAAATATAGTGATCTATTCCTATATGCAATGCACAAACAATTTTGCAACTTAACGCAAGAAATCTAGCGTAATTCCTATTAGGCATAATCCGAAAACTAATAACACACAAATAGCATACATGGCACATGTGTTTAGATATAAAATTAGCTCAATTACAAATAGTAATGATTATTTATTAATATCAATTAACCAAGTTGAAACAAAAGTAAACACACTTAATTAATCTTAGCATTACCACATAAGGATATTCGTCGTTGTTTTGTGTATTAGATATAACGATGTATACTTAGCTTGATTTGATTTGAAAATAAAATAGTTCATCCCCATTTTAAAAATTAATTAAGATCAATATTTTGAAAGGACAAATACACTATTTTTCAAAGATATATCAATTAGAAATGTCCGACTCAAAGGAAAATGTAAAATACAAGTTTTACGTTAAAACAGAACTTAAAGTTTTGACCACTATGTAGTATTTTGCATTTCTGACTTATTTAAGTTTAGAATGAAGACTTGGAAGTATTTTTAAATGAAAGTAGACTCAATTATCTTCGAAATGGCGGGTGGCACGACTTCTACGGACTTACGGTTGATTTTATATGATTTTTTGAAGTTTGCCAAATTCTGCTGAAACAGACAGACGGCCCCCATAAAGGTGACGGCCCCCAGATATATTTGGGGGCCGCCCTAACATTTATGGGACCGCCACCAGTGACCCCAAAACACGTTTTTTGTTTTTAAAAATCATTTTGTGGATCTTAACTGTAGAACATAGGGACTTTAAAAAGTTGTATTCAGGCACATAAAATTTCGTATTATTTTAGACTATCATTTTACTCTTACGACTTAGACAAACATAAGTTGCCATTTCAAGTTCTTTTGAGTAAAATTTTATTCAAGCTAGTATACAAAGTTTATTTATATAACAAATACTAGTACCGAATCATACATACAAACACTTTTTCATATTTAATCCCCCTTCATGGGTAATTTGATACATAGATCGTACTCTATTTTAAAAACCAATTGTTCTAAAAACTAGAGTGACGTGGCTCTGATACCAATTGTGGAAACCATAGAGGGGGTGAATACGTCTCCATTCAAAAACTTTAAATCTTTAGTATCAAATCGCCAATTAAGGTTAGAATAATATGAGGAAGTGATGAAATAGGTTTTTACAACAACTAGCCACATATCTTAAATAATTCGCAAAACTCAACCACAATATTAACTACAAAGTAGTAAACAACCTTAACTAACAATATATACACAACCATTCATACAATCATAAGCACAATGCAAGTATAGAAGTAAAGCGGTAAATGTAAAGAAATAAGTAAAGCGAAAGGTAAAAGAAAATGCAAAACCGACCGGTGGTTTATAGTTGTTTCGATCATGAAGCTCCTCTTCGGCCCTACTCCCACTTCCCGAGTATCCAATTGAGAGTTACTTATCTATTCTACATAAGCTCCCTTTGGCGGAGACAACCTATACCAATGCTTACATTATTTTCGACCCACTAAGCTAGATGTCGAGTTTTCTTTTGGGTCAACCAAAAAAAATAAAAAATATAACCCCCCGTTATTTTGTTTTATGGACCAACATAAACAAAACTTGTGTTTTATGGCCCTAACACATTAAACCGCATAGCTTACATTTTATTTTGTGACACTAAGCTAGATGTCGTGTTCTAATCTTAGCTAGAACCAATCTACCACTTCACTAATGTATTTTAAGGCCTAAAATTCTAACCAAACCACAAATCAACCAATCCAAATATTACATCATTTGATCTACTCACTATAAAGATTGAAGACGTTGGACTCGATCTATATGTAACAAATGTTCATTGGACTACTAGACTACAAACTTTGGGATCTTGAAGATGACCGAAGTTCTTCTCTTGTATTTGATGAAATGAGGAAAGGATAAAATATTTGATCACATTTAAACAAGATTAACCAAGTTGAATGATCAAAGATTTAGTGAGATCTAGAGAGAGAAAGAACTAAAAGAAAATCGTGCAAAAGGGTTATAAAAATAGTTAGAGTGTGATCCTACTATGTTTTAGGAGTGAAAAAACAGCCTGTCAGGAAAAGGCGGCGGTCCCAGATATATAGGGGGCCGCTAGATATTTTAAGGGTGCCGCCAGCTATTTAACAGACCGCCCCTGACAGACGCTCTGTTTTTGTATTTTTGGGGTGACAAACTTAGTATGACTGAAAGTTTAACATGTTTTGGGGGGAAGAACCAGATTTTGAATTTTGAAATAATTACCACGTAAAACATTTCTTTATAATTAAAAAATTATTTGTCTAATTAATTTTTGAAAAATTTATTTTGTTACATTTATAAAAATGTAAATTTAAGACAAAAATTTATTTCTTTTGTCATCACTACATGTTTTTAAAAATTTTTTGCTTTGTTTTGTTACATACATTATGTGATTTTCGTAGGGTTGTAATCAAATGTACGGTCTTGATGCATACTTAAGAGTAGAGAGATGTTGATGTATGTATGCATTGATGATTTGTGTAAACAAGTAACTTCCAAATAAATGTCGGTGTTGATGTAGACTTGAGACGTCGAGAAATGTAGATACATGTATGCATTGATAATTTGTGATTACGAGTAACTTGCGCACTTTACGTACGTATTACAAGTCACATGTTTGTCATCACCAAAATATAAAGAGATCGTATAGATTAAATATCATAATATTTGCACTAACATGTTATATCCTAAGGTTTAAGATCCCATATAGTATCATATAGCATGGTTATAAGATAAAGTAGAAAAAGTTAAAAATCAATAAAATTCAAATTTTGGCGCCTGGACTGGTGAGCCACGGATCCACCAAAACAACGTGCGGACCTACTATATGGTGGATTCGTGGGTCGCAGGTTTTAACAAAAACGACCAGAACATCATTTTGCACCCAAAACTCAAAACTAATTATCATGCAAACATCATTATCTTCTACCAAATCATTACTATGATAACCAAATCCATAAAACATAAAGTGGGTACGAAGTTTCAACATACATAGATCAAAGTTTTCAATTCATCAATATCCTAATATGGAATCCATAATTAAAGATGCAAATTACCATATACCATCATAACACATAGGCATAACACAAGCGTGGTCATGTTTGTTTCTTCAAGTACTTGGTGATGATGACAACATCACGATTCAAGCATTTAAACATTCCTCTCTTCTCACGTTGGGCTTTGGTTAGATCCCCACTATCAGATAGTTCATCATAGAACTTGAGAAAAGATGGTGCTTCATTATCATTAGACGATGAAGAGGAAGATGAGATTACCAAGGAAGAGATAATCCTCTTTCCCTTTTTCATGCTAGAATTTCTTGAAATGTCTAGGAAATTTAAGTATCCATGGTCTCGTTAATGGAATGCGTAACCTAGCAGGTGGGACAATGGCTTGAGGGTTTGTTTGGAGAATGTGATTGTAAAAACGAGTCAAAAGCATAGAAAATGGCATGGGACTATCTTGCTTATTTTTGACTTCCTCCATTCGATAAATAAGTATCAAAGTGAAGTTGAACTTTATTTTGATGGTTAAATATTAAAGCATGTATGCGTACATGAGTTTACTATTTTTTCTTTCTTACCAATGAGCAAGAAATTTTCCCTAAAGAAAATTTCCCATCCTTTCAACTTAGGATGAATGTCGTCAATGTAGAGTTTGTTGAAGTCTCTTAGAAGTTGAGTTTGAGTGGTTCTAGGAGTAGTAATGGTCTTTTTGACGAGGTCGTGTTTAGGTCCAAAGAAATTGCTATTGGGATGATCATCAAGAGAATTTAGTGACCATTTGCTTGTGTAGAAGTTTATAGAGAATTATGGTGTTGAAGGATTCTAGAGAGTTGAGATGAAGTTAGCTTAAATCCTAATTGACCAAGCTTTAATTCAATGTAAGGACGTTGCTCCTCATTTCTTTTGACTTCAATTCAATGTAAGGACGTTGCTCCCATTTGTTCAAAATCTGTTATTTACCCGTGTACTGAGACTCACGGATCCACCTAAATAAGGCACGGATCTCCATATGGTGGATCAGTGATCCGCAGGTGTCCAAAAAATATGGACAGAGTTGATTTTTAAGCAAATTGAGATGTGGTGTTATGTTTTTGGCAATTGTAGTGTGTTATACTTACTATTAGGAGTATGTGATATAATTTTCGGAGTCGACGTCCAAGTTTTTAGTGAACCGTGCAACTTGTCGTGAATTTCCTGATGGAATTCCAACGTAGTCGATCCTACTAGGAGTGTGTTAACTTTTAGCATAAGTTTGACCATTACTAATAACACAATCATTTATGAACATTTAGACTCAACAAAACATCGTCAACACAAGTGTGAGTTGCAATTTGATGATTGTTCTTTTCGTCTTTTCAATCGATTTCGTAATTTCATGTATTGACCATACATGTAGATTTTGAAAATATCTATGGTCATCTTATTGATATTTTCTTTATCTAGTAAAATTCTAATCTCGATTATATTCATGATCAGAAGTTTTGTAATTAGAACTTGTAATGAGAATTAACATCTTTTGATTAATGATTAATTACTTCATTAAATTTTCGTTTACGGTTATTTTTGAGATGATGAAGAATCACTATCCATGATAAGTTCCATCATTCCTAATCCTAATCTTAAATAATTAAATACTTCACGTTTTAAAGGCTTAGTAAATATATCGACTATATTATCCTCGGATGCAACTTTCTCGATAGAAATGTTGCCCTTTTGGACGTTATCGCGTAGAAAGTGGTGACGGATTTCTATATGTTTAGTTCTAGAGTGTTGTACGGGGTTTTTACTTAATTCGATAGCAATAGAGCCTTTATAGTCGTACATAATCGGAACGTCATCGAGGTGTACGTCATAGTCGATGAGAGCTTGTTTCATCTATAGTGCTTGTTGACATGCCTTCTCGGCGGAGACGTATTTGGCTTCGGTCGTGGAGATAGCAAGGGTCGTTTGTTTCTTAGCAAACAAAGATGTTAAACAACATCTCATGAACGTACAAACGCCACTAGTGCTTTTGCGATCAACGTAATCGCTCGCGTGGTCGGAGTCGGCATAAACTATAGTTTCTATTCCGGTACCTTTAGGATACCATAATCCTAAGTGACTATTCCTCTTAATATACCTAAATTTACGCTTAACGATTTCTAAATGGGTCAGTCTAGGACTTTTCTTGGAAAACGGAGCACATAAAGTAAACATAACATAATATCGGGCCTACTTGCAGTTAAATAAAGTAAACAACCAATCATACCTCAATATTTAGATCTATCCACGGAGTCGGCTTCATCGTACTTAGTGAGCTTGATCTCCATTGATATTGGCGTCATGGTTGGTTTGGAATCTTCCAACCCGAACTTCTTTAATATCTCCTTGATGTACTTCGATTGATTGAAGAATATTATGCTTCAATTTGTTTGAATTTGAAGACCCAAAGAAGAAGTTCAAAAAAATCCACCATCATACTCATCTCAAACTCATCGTGCAGATTTTCGCAAAATCATCACACATAAGTTTTGACTCTAGAACCAAATATAATGTCGCTCGAATTTATTTGAACAAGGTAATAAATATGTGACTTTGTTTCTTAGTAGAAAGTGTGTTATCAACCATTCCCATGAATACTCTGTGTTTTATCAAACATCCTCGCTTATCAGTCTATCATATCAGCATTCGGAGCTTAGTCTTAAGGACATACACACGCTTTCTTACGTTTAGTGTAAGACGCAGTGTTTGGTTTTGAAAATCAGAAATGAATACCCAAAGGCTTTGAGCAACATAAACTCCTCATACGTTTATTAAAACCGTTTTTAGAGAAAATCACTTTTTTACATTCAGTTGATATAATGTAAAACATTTGCACAAAGCAATAGCAAGCTGTAATTTCTAATAGACTCTAATCTAGCTTAGCGGAGCATTGTTTTATCATAATCCATACCTTTTTGTTGATTATATTCGCCGTTGTGCTTATCTATCAGAGCCTTATTTCTGGATTACTATACACGCTTTTATCTAAATTTATTTCTAAAGGCGCCATTTCTGTTCCTTTGGGATCCGATTAGACGTTATGCGGCTGCTATTCTCCTCGCGCGAACTTTCACTTCCCAAACCCTCATTGCTACCCCCAAATGTTGATTTACGTCTCTTCTTGGCCATAGCTACCAAAATCTCTTCTTACACTCTCTTCCACATAATTTCATGAGTGACAGAGATACCTCCTTGACAAAAATTTGGGTTCTATTGGTATAAATACCAACCTCCCACTCACCCCTCAAGATTCCTCTAGAATTTAGGCACCCTTCGAGACCTAAAGGTTCTTTGTTCAGAGTTGAGAATAGTTGTATGGCCTGTACTCTAGTGTTGGTGGAAGATTCTTGGGACTCACTTCTCATGCGCTTACCGATAGTTCTCGTAACTCTCTATCGACGTGTCATCTTCTTCATGTATACTTATTTACTACTTTAGGTAGTCTTTGGGGGTGCGCCAATGTGGGGGGGCGGCCTTGTAATGGCTTCTTCTTCACAACATTATCATAAACCAATGGTTGATAATTTGGTAGTGAGGGACTATTTGGGGACTTTTTCGAAGGTCACGTTGAGTGATTCTTCGACTTTTCATTGTGTGTTTATCTAATCTTATATCAAGCTTTACTATTTTGAGGAATATCCTAGTAAAAAACATTCGTTGATAATTTGGGCAAACTTGGTTAGATAGTATTTAGTATTCAAGATGAAGCACTTGCTTCTAAATACTTTAAAATATTCTAAAGAATGTTTCCTACCTCTAAATATTTCATAAGAGGTTTGTCTTAGTGAGGTGAGATCCATAAAGAACATGTCATGGTTAAAAGAAAAATGGGTGACCTCTAACCTCATTTTTTCATCATAATAAAAATCCTCTTTCCCACATTTTTCTTTTAAAACTCAAATATCTAGCCAAACGATTATATCGTTAAAAAGAACAAAAAAATTGCACTCCATCGCGTACGAGTATTTTTTTATCTTTCTATAGAGGGTCTACTTATCATATACTTTTGGGACGAAACTTTTTTTCAATTTATTTCTTTCCTATCACTGTCTGAAAAGAATAACATGTGATTTTAAGAAATCACATGTGATTGTGAACAAATCACATGTGATTTTTTTTCAGACGTGATTGAAAAGAATATGGATGGGAAAAAAGGATCGTCGAAAGTACTCGTCTCCACGTCACGACGAGTAGATTTTTTTTTATCTTTTTATAAGGGGCACTTCTATATTACTTTCGACGACTTTTTTTTGGATGTGTGTTTTTTCCAGTAACGTCTGAAAAATCACATGTGATTTTAATGAAAATCACATGTGATTTGTATCACTAAAATTCACATGGTTTTTTCAGACGTGTGATTGAAAAAATAATCAGGAAAAAAGTTCTCGAAAGTATCGACGACGAGTATTTTTGTTATCTTTCGTATAGAGTGCACTTCTATATACTTTGCGTACTCTTTTTTAGAAATTTTTTTGTCTTCATCCACGTCTAAAAAATCACATGTGTTTTTAGGATGAATCAATTCTGTGATTTTTTCAGATCCGTGATGAAAAAAAATTTGAAAAAAAAGTTCGTTCGAAAGTTATATAGAAGTGCATCCCCTCTATTAGGTCACGTTGAGTGATTCTTCGACTTTCATTGTATGTTTGTTTAATACTACATAAGCTTTACTATTTTGAGAATACCCTACAAAAACACATTTGTATGACTTTGGGTCAAACTTGGTTAGATAGTCTTTAGTATTCAAATTGAAGCACTTGCTTCCAAATACTTTAAAATATTCTAAAGAAGGTTTCTTACCTCTAAATATTTCATAAGGGGTTTTTCCTAGTATTGGTCGAATTAATATTCTATTTAGTATATAAGTTGACGTATCAACAACATTACACCAAAACTTTTATGGAATGGATTGTTCGTTAAGCATTGTCCTTGAAATCTCTTGTAAGGTTCTATTCTTTCTTTATACTACCCCATTTGATTGTGGAGTACGTAGAGCCGAGAAGTTATGAGTAATGCCTTGTGCATCACAATAAGCTCCGAATTGTATTCATTATCAAATTCTCGACCATGATCTGTTCTAATAGCTATTATAGAGTTACCTAGTTAGTTTTGAATTTTCCTATTTAATATTTCAAATTTCTCAAAAGCTTTATTTTTAGTCTTTAGAAATCTAGTCCATGTATACCTAGAATAATCATCTACTACAACTAAGGTGTATAGATTACCTCTATAGCTTTTAATTGCCGATGGACCAAATAAGTCCATATGTAATAATTCTAAACATCTTTTAGTGGAAACCATATTTTTAGCTTTATGACTTGCATGAGCTTGCTTCCCAATTTTGCAAGCATCACAACAATATTTATCATATTTTATCTTAGGTAAGTTTCTAACTAATTCTTTAGATGACAACGATTGAATTAAACGCACATTTACGTGACCAAGTCTTCTATGCCATAAGGTAGAATTATCCACTACTGTGGCGAGACATAATTTGTGTTGAGACTTATTTTCTAATTTCATTACGTATAAACCATTTTTTCTAATCATGTTTCCTATGATTTTACCATCTTTAATTATTTCACTAGCTTCTTCTGTGAATAAGACTTGATATTTATTGTCACAAATTTGACCAACACTAAGTAAGTTAAACGCTAAGTTATCTACGTGTTCTACATTAGATATAGTAAGAGAGTCATTAAAGATCGTACATTTGCCTATGATCTTTCCTTTTAAGTTACTTCCAAAAACAATATTACCTCCATCGTATGCTTTGTAGGTAGAGAATAAACTCTTGTTACCGGTCATATGTTTGGAGCAACCACTATCTTTGATCCACTCATCCGGTTCCAAGTATGTTCTCAAGCATACCTATTTCAACAAAAACAAATTCAAGCGTTTGGTCTCCAATATCTCATGGGCCCGAAAATGTTAGTGTTGTACATCCCTTGCATTTGTTGCAATTGATTGGGATATTGAAATGGGATACAATTTCCCATATGTACAAAGCCTTGGCTTTGATGATTGTTCTAATTCATAGGATAGAAGTTTTAATGAATTGGTTCTCTAGAGTTTCTTCTAGGTTGAGGTGTGTTGTGTCTTGGTTGAGAAGAGATATTTCTCCTAGGCGGAGGTGTTTTTGATCTAGACACGGTTTTGACATAACCTATACAGCTTTTGAGTGATGGTTTTAAAAATGGTTTCTTTGACTCATCAATGCTATTATATATCAGTTTCTTCTTGGTAATAACAAAATCCGATCTAGAAGACATAGGTGGACTAAAAACGTGTTATGTCCCTTTTTCGCCATTGGTGCGACTCACAGATCCAGGTAAGGTGGATCCGTGCACCTTTATGGTGGATCCGTCCATCGCTTTTTCAGCGGACGATCCAACGAAACTCATGGTTTTAGTTCCGCTTGTTGACGCTTTACCGCTATCAAATCCTAGACCTATTTTGCAACTAGGTGACTTTTGATTGTTTAACATTTCTCTTAGTGAATTAGCGCTTTTATCAAATTTAACAAATTTAACTTAAGTTTCCTTAAGTTTGGCGTTTTCCAATTTAAGTTATTCACATGACTTACACGCAATCTTAATTTCTTTACTTATCTCAAGTTTCTTAAAAATTCTAAAATTTCTTTTTCTAAAAGATCTCTTTTAGTTTTCAAAATTTTATTCTTGTTAATGATTTTTAAGCTAATTTCACATAAGCTATCGTATTCTATTTGCATACTATCATTATCAAGAGAAGATGCATTATCACTATAGTAGGAAGAGTTAAGAGTTACCTCATTTGACGATTGAGTCATGAGACAAGTTTGGTCGTTAGTTTTGTCTTCGGCGTCATTTTCGCTATCGCTCCAAGAACCTCCAATGAAGGCCTTTTGATCTTTGTTGCAAGATGGTTTTAGATAATCGCCAGTGAGATGATTTGGATCACCGCATCTAAAACATTTCTGGCCACTCTTTCCTTTCTTCTCATCCCTTTTTCGGAATGACTTCTTTTCTTCTCTTGGTTGCCTAACAAATTTACCCTTTCTTCTAAAGAACTTTTTAAAGTTCCTTACGGCCATAGCATATTCTTCGTCATCGCTTCTGGATGTCAAAGTTTCATCATCACTAGACTCTTTCTTAGCTTTTAAGGCGATGGAATTAATTCTTTCCTTTTTGCCTTTATAAATTTCAAAATCTTTTTCCATGACTACTTCATGTACTTTTAGATTACTGATAAGCTCGTATAGAGCTAGTGATGACAAATCTTTTGATTCTCCAATCGGCATGACCTTTTATCTCCATTTAGGATCTAGAGCCCTAAGAAACTTCCTAACATAGTTCTTGCTAGAGAAACCTTCATCAAGAGCTTTAAGACTAGTGATAATAGTGTTAAATCTAGCAAAACCGCTATCAATAGATTATTCTTCAAGGATAGTAAATGGTTCATATTGTTGAACAAGAAGATCAATTTTGTTATCCTTTACTTGGCTATTACCTTGATGTGTGATTAACAATGATTGCCAAATATCTTTAGCCGTTTTACATATAAAAATTATTTCATATTCCTTTTTAGGTAAAGCATTATAAAGAACCATTTTAGCTTCATTATTTTTAGCAAGTTTTTTTAAGATCGTCTTATTGTTCTTCAAAAGGAACAACCTCTAAAATTTAGGTAACTTCATTTTTGGCAACCGGTGGAAAATCACCATTCAAGATAATATGCCAAAGATCGAAATCTTTTGCTTTCACATAAGTTTCAAATCTATTTTTCCAATATATAAAACAATCGCTTTCAAAAAGTGGTGGTCTTTGCATAGATTGCCCTTCTAGATATTTATCCGAATCCATAGATCGATTCAAGCTTTAATGTACAATATACGTTAAAGATCTTGGGTGACCTTGGCTTCTGATACGTGGAAACTAGAAGGGGGGTTGAATAGTTTTTACCGTTTTAAAATTAAAACTTAGATTATCGACTTATGTGAACTCAAGAGATATACACAAGTGTCTATGATAACTATGCAATAAGTAAAGACAAAATTTCAGGATTGGTCCTAATGTTTGTACACAAATTTTACAGCTGGTCCTTTAGTCTTACAAATTACATCACTCATCCTAAATATTGAGATTTTGTAACACTCATGATCCTTTTATTCAACATTGGTTACTTTCTATAATTAAATTAACTCAACATGAGTTCCACCCAAGGGCATAAATGTCATTCCCTTTGTGTTTTCTTCCTTACTTTAAAATAAAAAACGTACAGGTCTTTTTGTTAACCATTCTTGCACACTATTTCAAACCACACCAAATGTTAAATTATTTTTTCCATTCCTAAAGCTTAAATTAACAACAATACATATCCCCAGGAATATCTCTCAATCCTAGCTGGATATGTATATTATTGATGTTATTGTACAAAAAATGACTTAATTTGCTATAAAGGTCAATTCTTTACTTTTGATGGATAGTACTCAGTAGTTGTAATTGGTTTAGAAGTTTGTAATAATTTCTTGTAATGTTATATGTTAAGTGAATGTGAAATTGGTTATAAGCATCTTTGTGTTATATGAAATTGGTTTTAAGCTGTTGGATGTGATTGTTATATCTCAGATTGCAGCATTAAATTCCTTATGCAAATAATATACAGTAATGAGTTATAAAATATACATACTCCGTCACGGACTCGATCAATAAGGTCATTGTAATTTACTTTTCCAACTTCGTCTTTTTCCATAAATGGAATGAATTCAAAGGCTACATCGTGAGACAATGAACCTAAGCTAATCATGCTGGTATGATCGGAGTGCGTATGTGCAAGCCAACAAAGTGGTTCTTTACATTATACTCTTATAAAATATAACCAAAAGTATTGTTGTAGAATGGTGATAATGTTAGGGTATATCACACCTGCACACACCTTAGTACAGACCTCTATACAGTATATAGCTCATGCACACACCGCTCGAACAAACAAAGAATACAAACAACACTTGCGGAAAGTAAAGAACACGAGATATAACGTGGTATCTAAATACCCTTAAGTGATTTGTCATCGTCAATGGAAACTTTGACTAAATAACTTGTTTACGTAAACTTTTACGTAGTATGACATTATATTTGTTATTATCAAAACATGAAGATCATTAAATATAAATATCGTTTTTGCGTAAATATTTGTATTAACAACCACTTTTTCTTAACCATGGTTAATCTTAATCACATGATACACAGGCACACTTACACAAATCAAGTACAACCTTCTTCTTTTAGGGGAAGTTGGTGTGATGGGTGTTTGCACCAAACAAGAATTAAACTTAAAATCACTAATATTTTAAGACTAAAAGTCGAGAGTTTGTTTTTCTTTTTTACTGAGCCATTAATAAATTTACCTTTTATAAAATCACTAAGCGTCTTTTTTAAAATGCGCTTTAAAAGATGTATCATTTTTTTATTTGAGAAATGATTTGAAGGACTAAATACGTGACTAATTTCATGTTTAAACCTATGCGTCAATGTTTTATTGGTTTGTGAACCAGTGGGTCCGCTAGCTGCAACCAACATAATGCTACCACGCAAGATTAGGCATGAAATCAGACACAATCTTTAGATCTCTTAATCATTTCTCTTTTTATTTATTGTCATAATTTCTTATCTGTTTATGGAATGAATTTTATTAGAAATGGTGGTTAAAGAGTTAGTTAATAGCTCCAATAATGTCAATTTGATCATGTTTACTGTTCCAATCTAACACAACATGCTTAATGGAGATCGATTAAGATTGTAAGATAACTTTGTAAGCTACATTAATAGAGCAAAAGCTTTTAGCATTGCCGCAATAACAATTGTGCAAAAGATGCAAAATGCTCCACACCCAAAATCGCACATATAAAGATACACATACAGGCTTCGTCTTACATGTCTTCACCATTCAAGAACTTACAACACCCGAGACCCAAGGAACAAACATTGGTGCATTTGGGTGACGATTTCTGTAATCCTCTGAATACATGTCCTTAAAGTTTACTTTAGGCTTTTCAGCCTGCGTAATCATCAATCATAAATTAGAAGGCATGTCATATATAATATATGACAGACAAAAACAAAAACAAAAATATAAACGGAAGAAAACAAATGATGACTTACATATTTTAGCCAGCATTCCTGAAGTTTGTGCTCATATATATCCGGGGAATGACATCCTTCCTCATCAGGGCAATAAACCCATATATTACATTTGACTTCGTTTGGTTTAGCATTTCTAGCGTGATCCAAACAAGCTTGACAACATTCATATGCACTTTCTTTATGATGGGTAAGTCCCCATCTGACTGCTTGTCCCCCATAATCTGTATGAAGTTCCACATTACATTCAGGCGGTGGCCACCTGCCAGCTAGGATCTTATCATCTGAAAAATGGGTATATTTCATTTAAAAATAAAATGATTATCATAACAAGGAGAGATTATTAATGGAAAACATAAGGTTTTAATTACCAAAATCATCTTCACCCTCGGGTTTGTCATTATGTTCATTGTTGATGATGCTAACGGGTATCCAGAGACCAATTTCATCTAATAGCTCAGCCCAGTTAGACTCCATCGCTCTTGCAAGTATTCCTATAAGTTGGGTAATAAATCTATCTTAAAAATACAAATTTTGTATAATTGTGCCAAAAGAAAAGGACTCATAGAACATTATAAAGACCTGCTTCCTCTGGTAGGATAGTTGAATTTGAGGTCTTTCCACGTTTTAATCGTTTCGCTTCTTCTAGCTTTTGCTTCCTCCAGTGTTGAATAGCTTCTGTTCATCAAAAAGAAAGTGAAATGCAATAAGATTAAATACATTATCGAGTCCAGATTTCAGAATAAGCAATAAAGCTGTAAAATACTCACACTGCTGCCATACTTTGACTGTATATGTCAAACCTTGATCCATCATAACTATAATTATGACACTTATGCTCACATTATTAATATCTAATACCTCTTTTTCTAATGGTATTTTTACTTGTAAATTCTATGTCATTATCTTTTTTCCTCAAAAATCATATATACTACCACTAATTCTGATATAAAGGTAGCTTGTTTGACATTCAAAGTCAAAGCATGACAACCAATAAACAATATGTTCATAGTGACCAGGGAAATCATCCTCTATTCCATTTCATTCAATCAAAACTTATATCTAACTGATTGTAAAGTCAAACATTGCGTATTTGGTATGGGAAGTCTTTAAAAAGTTAAAGGGCAAAGGTGCCAAAGTCAACATTTTAGGTTGTGCTAAGAGATTCAGTGACTTCAGGAGTCTGTCCACTCCGAGTATGATCAGCTAAAAATGTCTCCTTGTAATGAAAATCATGTTTAACATTGGGATATGATGGCTATTTAACAGCTATAATGCAGTTGGGTACTATGTCTACGGATCAAAAAATAATGAATTCAAATAAGGAAATATACATAATTAATGAATACACGAATGTATATGTTTAGAAAGAAGACACATTGTGAAGAATATGTACATTGATCCTCGGTCCACCCCCTGAGACATGTATACATGTTTGCAAGGAAGTATATTTGATTATTCTCAAAGTCATTATCCAAAATGATGCCGATAACATACTAGTTAATCTATAATATTGTAACTTAATAAACAAGCAAGATCTAAAGAATATTGAAACAAATTGATTACTAAAGATAAACAATTAAACATACCATGCTGTAAAGTTGTGTTAGTGCTCGCATTCACGACTCTCAAGACTTCTACAAGCTCATTAATTAACTTCTGCTTCAATGACTGCGGTAATCGAATTACATCTTTTTCATTAAAATGTTTCTGGATCTCTCTAACCTTTTAACAAGACAACAACAAAAATCAGACTGAATGATAGAAAATTACTATCGATTCAAGTAACAATATGAATTGTGAAAAGTGAATCGAACCATTTCAATGAGCTTTACAGGTTCAGATTCTACTCGTATTCGCGTTGATTCTTCCATATTCCTAATTTCATCCGGAGTATAGCTAACAACTTTACAAACAATCACACATCAGAACCATCGAAACTCACAATGAGTTATTTACACAAAACAAATTCGGGAAGTTTTACTTGTGCACAGAGTTTACAAATCATTTGCAAAGAAATAATGTCATCGAATAGCATCATACATAAATTAATGTTCCACATACCAATTTAATCATTATAGACTTATAAAGTCTTTCATACATCACGAATGTCGAACATTTGAAAGAATGGCTGCTATTTCACGGCATTAAGAAGGACGAAGATAAGACGATTTGGGTAAAGCTTAAGTGCAAATAAAATGGGATTTGTACAAAACCCATACATATAAACCAAAAAGATACAAACTTTACAAAGAAATAAGTGATCAAACAATAAAATTAACAAAATTAACAAATGGGTTTTAGAATCAAGAGTAAAAAAAGCTAGAAACAAGTACCATTGTGTGAATCTTGATAAGGGTAAGAGTAAAGATTATGAAAAACACAGATAACAACAGCAATGTTGAATGAACATATGATTACAGTAGCTCTTGCCATTAAAATCCCACATCATGAATTCATCTCTATTTTGTTGTGTATGTTTATACCAGTATACCACTAATCAACAAATAGGGTCAATGATATGAGTGAATGTTTTTAAATGTACATGAAAAAGAACAGTTAATGAAATTGAGGGGTTTATAGTTACTCCATGATAGTTACTCCATGATTTTGTCGGTTGGTTTGTTTTGCAATGGAAGTGGAGTACTAAAGTGGTTATTATCAAATGTAACTAATTAAGAGAGAGGAGTATCATCATACCTCTTCATTTGGGCCCTACTACAGCCCACATTTAACTATATTTCTTCACTCATAACACATCTTTATTTCTTCACTTGGGTCTCATCACCCATAATTTTATTTTACTTTTTCATTTTTCGCATAAACATAATTTATTTCATTAAAAAAAATACAATACATAAACATAAAACATACTAAACATAAAATACAACTACGAAACGTAAACAAATTAAACGATACAAAACATAAAAACATAAAAATACGAAACTAAATTAAGCGTCTGGATATTTTCTCATTATTTCAGCTTGTTTTCTTTCAATGATGGCTCGTTTTGCTGGCGGCAACGACGAATGATCGATCATGAGAAACTCCAGCTATTTACACTGCATTATAGCCAGTTCTTTTTCTCTCTTCGCCTCGTACGCTTTTTCAGCAGCATCGCATTTACGTCTATAATCCTGAGAAACAAGTGACGATATTGACTCCGATTGACTCCCCCCGGTGCTCCCTCCGGTGCTTCCCCCGGCGCTTGTCGTTTCAACCAATTTTTGCTTTTTCGGGGCCCGTTGTTTGCCGGCGAGACGCTCTCTTGGATCAGGATCAAACAGCTCTTGGAGATTATCTGCATCAATCGGCTCTGCCGCATCCCATTTGGGGTAATTTTTTAAAATATTCCACACGTTAGGGTATAGAAAGTTTTTACCACTTCGATCGTGGTAAGTCGTCTTTGCATTCTCCACCAAGTCAGCGTCACTTTCTCCGCTTTTGCGATTTAGATGCTTGTAAATACCGTTAAACAGTTGGCAATCACTGTGCATCCTCGTCCATTTTCTCGTCACCATATTTTTTGTACGAGGAGGAGCTGTTGTTCGCGAGTTAAAATCGCTCAAAATCAGGTTCCAATAGATGTCGTCTTGTTGGTCTTTTCTGATATTCGCATCCTGCGAGTGCTCGATCCAAGACTCGGCTAGCAAGATTTCTTCGTTGTTATTCCAACGGGTGATCGACCGCCTTGATGCCATTTCATCATCTTCATCGTCCTCATCCAAATCGATAACTGGTTGTTTCCCCGCCCTTTTCTATTTACGCTTAGCTTCACGGGGTACTTTGGCTTGTGGTACTTTGAATTGTGGTTTTGATGATGGTTGTGGAAAATATTGTGGATGTGACGGTTGTTGTGAAAAATACTACGGTTGTGATGATTGTTGTGAAAAAATTATGCTTGCGTATTTCTTGGATTCGTGTAATTTTGGAAGCCGTATTGTTGGTTTTGATGATACGCCAATTGTGAGTGATAAGCTTGATCGGGGGGTGACATTTGCGTTCCAAAAGAGGGATACGGTTGCGACGAATTTGAGTTTTAGGAACCTGGGGTAGACGGATTCGATGGGTTCGAAGAAGATGAGTATTGTTGCGGGTTGGAGTTAAGAAGATGGGTAAAATAACCCGGTGTTGGTTCATTTGGTGGTTGAGACTTTTTTTTGGGATGAGAAGAATATATGTTGAGAAGTTTGTTGTAGAGAAGTGTGTGTTAAAATGATAAAATGAGGTGTTATTAATAGTGAAAAGTAGGTATAAATTAGAAAAAAAATTGAAAATTAAAAAAATTAGCCGTTGTGTTTTTTTTTGCAATGGTTACATATGTTTTCATTTGTCTTTTTCCACGTCGTGACTATGACGAATTGGTTTGTTTTGGTCTATGGCGAGCGGTGGTGGTGTGGTGGCGAAGGCTGTGGCGAGCCACCACCGCCACCATACTCCTTTCTCTAAGGGCCTGTATGTTTAATTTTTTTTATTAAGTCTTGTAAAATTAAAGTGTATGTTTGGATATATGTTGTTTATTTGTAGATGAATATATGACTGTTTGTTTTGTGTGCTGGATATAGGTCTAAATTATATAAAATTACTTTTATACCCTAAAAAAGAAGTTACATAGGATTATAAGTGAAGAAATGAGAGGGTAAATATGTAAAATCATAAATTAAGTCATGGACTTAATATGGAGACCCTCTTTCTCATGGCTTTTTCTAGAAAGTCATTTGTTAATTTTAAGCACAAAACAAACAAGCCTTTAGTGACTTAATTAATTTACTAGTTTTTCAATTAAGACTCTTTAAATCTTTATCAAACACTACATAAGTATGAATTGTAAGTATCTTTTGATCATAAAAACTATTTAAAGTTTTAAACTCTCACAAGTGTTCTCATGTTGTGAAATTTTTATAGTTGAGTGACAAAAACGAAACAATTTTTAAACTTTGTTATTATATGATTTATATTTTGAGTAATGCTATAATCACACAATATTTATAAATAACTTTTCACAAAACTATTAGATGGATTAGGCTCATGCCCGGTTTGTGGGTTGGGTCCATTAGGGTTTCATTGATGTAATCTCTTATAAATAGTGTTCAATAATAAAGTTATATCTACGGGGTTTTATCATTGTCTAACATGGTATCGGAACAGGTCTAATCCTCAAACCTAGGTGGCTATGTTGAGTCGCCTCCACAAAACCACCCGTCAAACCCTAGTCGTCATCCTTTAACCCTCATAAAAAAACATCATATCCATATCTTGTTCGATCCCAAACCTTTCTTCTCAGTTGCAAAGACGAATGATGGTGACCTGTCAAAGCAAATTAAACAAATAGTGAGATTCATGAGATTCATTTGTCAAGAAGCGGATAAAAAAGCCAACGAGATCTTTGTTTCTGCCCAAGAAGAATTTGACATTGAGAATTATTTTTTTATTTTTTTTAGTTATCAAGTTTACTTTTTATTTTTCATTAAAAAAATGATTTGTGTTATTTGTGCTAAGGTCATAAATCCACATAACCGCGCGTGATTTGTGTTGGTGATTTGTGCTAAGGTCACAAATCCACACAACCGTGATTTGTGTTGGTGATTTGTGCTAAGGTCACAAATTCACACTTTATTGTTTGTTTGTTTTAATGTTTTATCTTGTTTTCTACTCTAGTCCGAGCTTTCGCGATTTCGCCGCTCAGACCGCGGGGGAGTATTAGATGGATTAGGCCCAAGCCCGGTTTGTCGGTTGGGTCCATTAAGATTTCATTGATGTAATCTCTTATAAATAGTGTTCAATAATAAAGTTATACATGCGGGGTTTTATCATTGTCTAACATGTTGAACAATGTAACACCGTAAGTATAACTTTATTATTGAACACTATTTATAAGAGATTACATCAATGAAACTCTAATGGACCCAACCCACAAACCGGGCTTGGGCCTAATCCATCTAATACTCCCTCGCAGTCTGAGCGGCAAAATCGCGAAAGCTCGGACTGGAGCAGAAATCAAAATAAAACATTAAAACAAACAAACAATAAAGTGTGAATTTGTGACCTTAACACAAATCACTAACAAAAATCACAATTGTGTGGATTTGTGACCTTAGCACAAATCACCAACACAAATCACGCGCGGTTGTGTGGATTTATGACCTTAGCACAAATAACACAAATCATTTTTTTAATAAAAAATAAAAAGTAAACTTGAAAACTAAAAAAAATCTCAATGTCAAATTCTTCTTGGGCAGAAACAAAGATGTCGTTGGCTTTTTTTTATCCGCTTCTTGACAAATGAATCTCATGAATCTCACTATTTGTTTAATTTGCTTTGACACGTCACCATCATTCATCTTTGCAATTGAGAAGAAAGGTTTGGGATCGAACAAGATATGGATATGATGTTTTTTTATGAGGGTTAAAGGATGACGACTAGGGTTTGACGGGTGGTTTTGTGGAGGCGGCTCAACATAGCCACCTAGGTCTGAGGATCAGACCTGCTCCGATACCATGTTGAACAATGTAACCCCGTATGTATAACTTTATTATTGAACACTATTTAAACAATATAAAACCCCGTAGGTATAACTTTGGTATGTGTTTAATTACACATACCCTTTGTCTATAAAAACGGACTTAAAAGACCAAAAACATACCAAAAATACATTGTATTTGTGTGTTTTGCATTTATATTATGCAGGAAACTGATATCAGCAAAAAGGACAAAAACGAAGCCAAAAACAGACAAAATCGAGCACGCAATGGAAAAGCGTGTACCAGTCAAAGTCAACCAAAAAGTCAACAAAAGTCAACCAAAGTCAAAGTCAAAGTCGATGCCGAAACCGAAGAAATACTTAATGATCCAACCCGCACCCATCTAATGGGCCGGGGCAGCCCATTAAGTTATTTGTTATCAAGACTTAGAAGCTAAAGGGCCCAAAATGCATAAAATTAAAACAGGCCCAACTGGCCAATTTCCTTAATTGGATACTGACTTAAAAGCCCCACTATACAGCTGTTATGTTCATTACATCGTTAGTCCTTTAAGGATTGTGGGTGCAACACATACATACAACCTCAAGGGCCATTCTTGCCAGCTCCCTTAAACTTTTACACCACAAAGGACCATCCATGCAATCAAACAATACAAGTTCAGGGGCCATTCTTGCCAGACCCACAAACCTTTACCCTGTTATACCAAAACAGATACAAACAAACCCAAATCAATTTTCCCGCCCCTTCTACTATTCACCTTCCCTGTCAACTTTCACCTTGACTTATTCACCCACAGACAAAAACATCTCTTTCCCCCTCAACCCCACTTCACATGGGCTCATTTGCCACCTTGGCAATCCCATAAACCCTCATTCGTCAAAAGGATAAAACAAAAATTTCAATGGCTGAGATCAATGGACTTGGGCACCACTCAAATTAGATGGCTATGATGAAGGCTTTGAAGCTCCTCACACAACAAACACAACAAGCACAAGTGCTAGCTTATTCGTATATATATATAGGCTTATTTCTTCATTGTAAAAGTATCTAGTGTAATATAGGAGTAGTGTAGCTTTAATTTTTAGCTTATTTAACTTATTGTATTTTTATTTTCCAAGCAATGTACTTTTTAAGAAGTTTTAATGAAAGTTTTGTTTTAAGTTTAATAATCTTTCAATTCTGTTAAAAGCTAAGTTGTCATCTTTAAAGTTAATTTAAATAAGCTGTAATAAGCTCTTTATAAGCCACATTGTTCATTCATAAGTCGAGATGGAAAATGTGGGATTGTGTGACGGATTGGCTTTAGTTAGATCTTGGGTTGGATTGTGATTTTAGATGTAAAATGTGACGAAGTGATAGGATCTATGTGGATTTTTTGGTGATAATTGTAATTGGTGTTGAGTGCTTCAATGTTGGCTTAGATGTTGGTTTTATGTTATTCAATCTGTTTGTTCTTTTCTTTTTTCATTTCTGGTTCTTATACATTTGGTCATACATGGACTCAGTTGAGTTTGACCGGGTCAACTCGGTAATAACCAAGTTGACTCGGTTTGGGTTAGGACAAAACGTAATGTTTTAGGGCAAAACGTAAGGAGGCAAACCGCAACCTTTAGACAAAACACAACATTTTTGAAATTTTGGCAGCATAGCGTTTGGATGTGCTTGCAAAAAGGGTCTTCGGTAGGCAAAACGCAACACAAAAACGCAAGATCAAATCGCAGTCCATTGTTGTGTAGACAAAACGCAATCTTTGAGAACCAAAACGCAACCTGCAAATTTTGTACTTTTGTACTTTTTTCCTTAAATTATGAATCTGGTTTTTTTTCTTTCATCAAAACGCAACCAAGAAGAAGTAAACAAACCCAGATCTGATTCAATACATATGACTTTTAAGCACAAAAGAAACCAATTTGAACCAGTGATGAAAAACAGAAAGATATAACAACATCTATAATCTGTTATTGACTTTTTCACAAGAAAAAAAAATACTGGACATGAACAGTGACAAGAACAGTAGATGAACAGTAACCAATACATGTATGAACAGTAACCAAAACAACAAAACACATGATACAATACACTCCTACAGCTCTGATGCCAATTGTAGAAAAAAAATGACATACAAGAACAAGGATTAAAACTGATCTGGAGGTTGGATAAAGTGAAATAAATGAATAGCCATTTTATTAGAGTTGAAAGGTTAAAGAGATGGGAAGAGTGTGTATGCTAGAGAGAAAACACACACACACACTTTTACAAAAGTGAACTTCACCCCTCCATGGAAGTATGGAGGAGGTATTTATAGTCCTAGTGCCACATAACTATCGTAACATTAGTCATAAATTAGTTCCTATGGACACGCTATAAATAAACTAATGTAATTCCGTGTTTGTTATCATATTTTAAGGCTAACACACAGACACACACAGAGAGAGAGAGAGATAACGCCCAAATTATACATGTTTTCTATGGCATTATTTATATATATTTGATCATTTCTCGTGAACTTTTGATACTTAATTAAGCTTAAATTGGCCTTATTAAGAGTTCACTTGAAGACCCCTAAAGACCCAAGCCAAATAATCTATACATTTGGGAGGCGAATACAAGAAAATAACGATTTCTAGCCAAACCCTCAAAATGTCCGCCGTACTTGTACATAGTGCGCCGCAACATTCCTTTGAAGTTCAAACGACCTGCCGCACTTACAATATTGTTCACCGCTATATTTTCCAAAGATTGAAGAATTAAAGTCCATTAAATGCTATCGCATTAACTCCTCAAAACGCCGCACTTATTTGAAAGTCCCCGCAATTCCTGGTAAAAGCCATGAAATCTATTGCATTAACACACCAAGTCCGACACACTTATTGGTAAGGTGCGCCAACATTTTTCACCAAATTTTTGCCAATAATTGAGACGAAAATTTTCCTCATTCCTATCATCGCCCTTTTAACAACCATTTCCACTCATTCATACACTACACATCCCCTGCCCTTTTAACCAAAAACACCATGAAACACCTTATCCCTGAAGAAAAATCTAACGATCAAGAACGAAGAGTTTTTCATACCTTTTATTGAAAATGGAAATTTAAGTAATGAGTACTTTTGTTTATGAACCCCATTAAGCCAAGAGAAGGCTAATTCACCATGACTACTCTGTCGGTGATGTTACGATAATGAATAAGTGATTGGTATGAACATGATCGCTTTAAATCCTATGCTAATGTTGCAAACAACCACCCCTTGTTTTAATTTAACCCATCTTATCTATTTTTGGCATATACAACATAGATTATAAAATCATATCGGTATAGAGTCGAAAGCCCATTATGAATCTATGATGTTTTAAAGATTTTGTCCTTCTTTAATACGTCTGTGCCGAGAAATCCACTTTCGTACATTGATAAGACAAAAAAGCTTTGTATATAAAGTAATTGGGTTATTTGAGTGACACATTTGGTCTAGTTAACTAAATATAATCTTAAGTTAACAAGATGATTTGTGAAAATTTTTCTGACGAGAAATCGTCTTTAATAAAATAATACCTCCATCTCAAGGTCAAATCCATTTCCAACACGTATACGTTATTTTTTCCAAACTATCCGAGTATTCCAACTTTTTATCATTGGTGAAGTAAAAATAATTTCAAAATTGTATAAAGTCATTTCTTCTGTTATTAGAACACTGACACAAATCCATGAGGACGACCCTGGTCTTACCTAAAAAATTATACAGCATACGTGGGTTTATACTTTTTACCCTTGTTTCCTATAATTATTCGTAATTTTCCAGTCTTATAAAATTAAAGCTTTATGAAGACACACAAACTTTTTGCACCAGCTGTCGGGGATTACTTATCTGTTTATTAGTCGAAAATCTAGAAAATCTCTTAAACCCCCCTCTTTCAAAATCGCCGTGACATTTTACTGGCAAACTGGACCCAAAACAATTTCTCTCTTGGATGCATACACTGCTACCAATTGTCTGAACTTGTTGAAACCGTAACTATGAAACCGAAACGTACTTATGATCGAAGACAGTCGTCGACGAAACAGAAGAGTTTCCATTCAATCAAAGAAACAATCTACCAAAGAAGCCGCGAGAATATGATTCTATCCACCATCCTCGATATATACTCCAAATCATCCACTTTCGTCACTTTCTAGTTACTCTTGAAAATCTTTTTCCAATAGATGATGAACCCATGTGGGCTGCTGACCATGTTGTCGCTCTGACTCCTGGTTCCGCAATCACTATTCCTGAAACCGCAAACGAATTTGCTATTAAAGGCAACCACTTGACTCTTGAATTCCTCATAAACCGATCCTCATAAACACATTCATGAATTCCTCAGAATCTGCGATATGTTTAAATACAGAGATACTAAGAATGAAGCCATCCGCCTGATGATGTTTCCCCTATCACTAACTGGAGAAGCAAAAACAGGGTTGGACAAACTCAACGAAGGAACTATCGAAACATGGGATGAACTCCGAACTGCTTTCATTAGCCGATTCTTTCTCCCAGCTCTTTTCGACTGACTCTTTGGAGAAATTTGAGCTTTCTCTCAACATGAAAACGAATCTCTAACCGATGCTTGGCTTCGTATGAAGAAAATGCTCTGAAACTGTCATGGTCACAATTTGTCCAAAGGCAACATTATAAAAATCTTCTATCATGGTCTCAGCGAAATAACCCAAGAAGTTCTGAATGTCGCAGTCGGTGGTATTTTCCTCTATAAAACTCCAAATCAAGCTTATCAGCTTCTCGAAGATAAAGTCTTACTTAAGCTCGACTGGGCTAAAAATAAAATAAAAATCCATCTCTTAAGAAAACCGTTGCTTTTGCCGATGAGGGCAGCAGTAATTCTGATACTGACAAAATTATGGCCCGAATGGATGCCATGACTCTGAAAATGGATGCTCAGTACAAAGAACTCCAATCGAATGCTAAAAAACAAAACCCGATCTTGATGAATATGACATAC
Organism: Tanacetum coccineum; assembly: GCA_026074375.1. NCBI lineage: Eukaryota > Viridiplantae > Streptophyta > Magnoliopsida > Asterales > Asteraceae > Tanacetum > Tanacetum coccineum. The sequence goes on along the minus strand of BQNB010035161.1, from coordinate 7,793 downwards.
CCATGTCCCATGAAGAAGAAGCAAAATTCATGCAAACCTTCCGTAAGACTTGTTTTTATAATGATTACCTTTACCGAGATTCAAATCGTGATAATTGGCGTTCAAGCAGACGAAATGATTATAACCGAGACAACTACCGATCCAATACCGATGATAAACCGTATGATCTTCAGAAACAATTTAACTATTTCATGAAATCTCAACAATCAACCAACGCTTTTGTCAAAGAAACATGTATGGATCTTAAAGCCCAACTCGAAACCGTAGCAAAAAATCATCAAGCTTCAATCCAGAACCTTGAGACTAAGTTCGACTGACTTGCTGACAAGCAATCTGGTTGACCTTCTGGATCTCTTCCAAGTAACACTCAACCAAACCCAAAAGGGCATAACTCCAAATCCTATCAACCACCGCAATCTCACAATGAGCATGTAAATGCCGTTTTCACAAGAAGTGGTAAATCCTATAACCCACCAGTTAACCTAAATGATCAACAAGACAATTCTGAAACCCCGATCAATTTTAATAGCGATGATGAAGACGAAGAACCTACACCACAACCAAAGACTCAAAATCCAAAACCAGCCAAAGAAACTCAGATACCCAAACCATACAAACTAAAAATCCTGTATCCTCAACGTTTAAGGAAAGAGAAAATGGAGCCCCAATACGGAAAATTCCTTGACATAATCCGCTCTGTCCGAATCAATGTACCTCTTATCGACGTCTTAGCCGGAATACCTATTTATGGAAAATTTCTCAAGGAACTAATAAGCAACAAGTATAAAATCGAACAAATTTCTACCGCTTTCCTAAGCGATGAAAGTTCAGCAATGATCCAGAATAAAGTTCCACCAAAACTCGGAGACCCCAAAAGTTTTCTTATTCCATGCAATTTCAACAAAACTTTTTCCTGTAATGCTTTAGCCGATCTTGGTGCTAGCATTAACCTTATGCCATATTCCTTATATGCGAAAAAATCTCTCGAAACTCTTAAACCTACCAAAATGAGCGTGAGATTAGTCGACAGATTGTTCTAATACCCTGTTAGAATAGCTGAAAATATGCTCGTTGAAGTTAGTAAATTCACCTTTCCTGCCGATTTTGTTATTCTGGAAATGGAAGAAGACAGTAAAGTTCCCCTCATCTTAAGGCCACCCTTTATTCACACTGCTGATGCAGTTATTCGAGTTAAACAGAAACAACTCAATCTTGTAATTGGAACTGAACGAATGATCTTCAATATCGATTCCGCGATAAAACACTCTTATTCGAACGATGATACCTGTTTCAGTATCGATGTTATTGATGATATCTTAGAAGAAGACTTCGATGATCTTCTAGATGAAGGTAGTAAAATCCTCCATTCCATCGAAGGAACCCTTCTCGAAGAAGAAATTTTTTCTGAATTTAATGAATTCATAGCAATGACTGAAGGTGAAAATTATGAATCCGAATCCGATACCGAAGAACCACCATTAACACAGATTATAAAATCAAGACATCCCTTGAAGAACCTCCTACGGATCTTGAACTCAAACCTCTTCCTAATAATCTGGAATATGTATTCCTAGAAGAACCCTTTTTTCTTCCTGTTATCATATCATTTCAATTATCTGCTCAAAACAAAGGCACACTTGTATCCGTCCTTAAAAAACACAAGGAAGCTTTTGCCTGGAAAATGACTGACATTTCAGGTATCTGCCCATCATTCTGCAAGCACAAGATACAACTTCTGGATGACAAGAAACCCGTTGTCCAAAAACAAAGAAGGTTGAATCCAAATATGCAAGAAGTTGTTAAGGAAGAAATCATGAAACTCTTGGATACCAATATTATTTATCCAATTCCCGATAGTCCTTGGGTTAGTCCTATTCATTGTGTACCAAAGAAAGGAGGTATCACAGTTGTCACAAACAAAAATGTTGAATGTTTAACACAGAACATTACGGGTTGGCAGAGATATGCAATCGATTATCGTAAACTCAATGAAGCAACCTGGAATAAGATCATTTTCCCTTGTCGCTTTTTGGGATCAAATGTATAGTCTAAGACCTCGTAGGTTGAATTGATCTCATTTATGTTTCCTCGCTTGCCTAGTTTTTCTGGGCATATTTTCCAAAACTTATATCGGATTCCTAGATGATCAGACGATCCACACCCCCCCCCCCCTCCTTACCTTATAATTCCCCACTTTATATAAGAAAAAATGTAAAAAGCAATAAGGTCTTTTACGGAATTTTTGCTAATTTTTTTTTTTTTTACCCATGCTGGATAAAGGGCTGACTTAACTCTTAATTCAAAGAGGTGACTTTACAAAGGGGATGGGAAAGTTCAAGGGTTGAAAGGTTATTTAAGACTTTGGTATTGTTTTAATTCAAAAGATTGGGAAAAAGCCTATTAGAGAAGCTCATTTATGGGAAACGAAAGCTTGGAAAAACTGGCAAAAGAAAGAAAAGGAAAGAAAATGGGAAAAAGAAAAAAAAAACAAAAAAGGAAAAAGAAAGGGAAAAACAAAATAAGAGGAATTGGAAAAATTATTTATTTTAATTTTTTTTTAATGTTAAGCTTTTTTTAATAAAATGGAGGGGGACCTCCAAAAGGAAGCTTTTACTCCTTTTAGTTGAAAAAGAAACCCTTTCATTAACTTAATCTTTAATTTTTTTAAAGCTAAGGCAGTTGAGTTTTGAGGCAGAAAAAACAACATTCACATGTCCTTTCGGAACATACACTTATAGGCAAATGCCTTTCGGGCTATGCAATGCCCCAGCCACTTTTCAAAGGTGCATGTTAGCAATCTTTCATGACATGATTGAAGAATCCATCGAAGTATTCATGGACGATTTCTCCGTCTTTGGAAACTCTTTTGACAAGTGCCTAAACAATCTCGATAAAATGCTCCAGCGTTGTAAAGATGCTCATCTTATCCATAATTAGGAAAAATATCACTTCATGGTCAAAGAAGGGAAATAATCTTCGGACATTCAAAGGTTTCTAGCGCAGGACTTGAAGTCGACAAAGCAAAAATCAGCGTAATCTTAAAACTTCCGCCCCTACTAACATCAAAGGTGTTAGAAGCTTTCTTGGACATGCCAGTTTTTATCGAAGATTCATAAAAGATTTCTCAAAAATTGATCGACCACTAACTAAGCTGCTTGAAAAAGATACTCCATTTGAATTCGATGACGAATGTCAAAAAGCATTCGATTTATTAAAAGAGAAACTCACATGTGCTCCTGTGATCGTAAGCCCAAACTGGAATCTTCCGTTTGAACTTATGTGTGATGCAAGTGATTTCGCAGTTGGGCTGTCTAGAGGTAAAAAATATGTAAAATTTTTCACCGATCTATTTAGCAAGTAAAAACTTTAAGCCATTACAAAAATACACCGTAACCGACGAAAAGAACTTATGGTGTAGTGTTTTGCATTTGATAAATTCATATCCTATCTTATTCTATCAAAAACCATTGTTCACACCGATCATTCAGCTCTTAAGCATTTATTCAAAAAACAAGATGCAAAACCCCGTCTCATTCAATGGATTTTACTCTTACAAGAATTTGACATAGAAATCAAGGATAGAAAAGGAACAGAAAATGTTGCTGCTGACCATTGTCCCGAATTGAAAATGACGAGTCAAGTAATGAAAGTGATGATAGTGATGTTGATGATAACTTTCCTGGAGAGACCCTTATGGAAATTAACACAAAAGATGAACCATGGTTTGCAGAATTTGCAAACTATTTTGTGGCTAAAGTTATACCAAAAGGGATGACGTATCAACAAAAAAACAAATTCTTCTCTGACCTCAAACATTACTTCTGGGAGGAACCTTACCTTTTTAAAATATGTTCTGACGGAATAATCAGACGCTATGTATCCGGATTAGAAACCCGAATAATTTTAGATCAATGCCACTACAGACCAACCGGTGGACATTATGGACCAAATGTAACCGCTAAAAAGGTCCTAGACTCAGGTTTTTGCTGGCCAACAATTATTAAAGAAGCTCATACTCTAGTTTAACTTTGCGAAGCATGCCAAAAGATAGGAAATATATCAAAACATGATGAGATGCCCTTAAACAACATTCAAGTATGTGAAATTTTCAATATATGGGGTATTGATTTTATGGGACCATTCCCAAAATCACATAAGTTTGAATACATTCTTGTCGCTGTTGATTACGTTTCTAAATGGGTCAAAGCTCAACCTTTACCAACAAATGATGCCCGAGTGGTTATCACCTTCCTTAAGAAACTATTTTGCCGTTTTGGAATGCCTAAAGCTCTAATCAACGACTGAGGTACTCACTTCTGCAACAAAATAATGGAGAAAACAATGAAGATATATGGAGTTAACCGCCGTTTATCTACATCATATCACCCTCAAACTAGTGGTCAAGTTGAAAACACGAATAGAGCTCTTAAAAGAATTCTTGAAAAAACTGTTAAAGACAATCCTGCTATTTGGTCAAGAAATTTGATGACGCTCTGTGGGCTTTTCGCACCGCTTACAAAACACCTACCAGTACCATACCCTATAAACTTATTTATGGAAAAAAACTGCCACTTGCCATGTGAAATTGAACACCGTGCATACTGGGCTCTGAAGAATAGCAACCCAGATTTTATCGCCGCTGGTGAGTTTAGAATGTTTCAATTACACGAGTTTGATGAACTTAGATACCAAGCCTATGAATACTCTCATCTATAGAAGGAAAGAACCAAAGTCTGGCAACGAAGAAAAATTAGATGAGGAAAGAATTTCAAACAATCGGAAATTGATTTCTGCTATTTCACTCGAAGTACAAATTTAAACAGCCAAAACTCAGATCTCGATGGTTAGGACCTTATGTAGTGAAACATCAATATCCATCCAGATATGTTAAACTTTATGGAAAAGATGGAAAGACGTTCATAGTCAACGGCCATCGACTCCCGAAGTAGTAACTCCCTTTTTCCCAAGGGAAGAAGATAACGACCCAAGGGAAGCAGTAACTCCCTTTTTCCCAAAAGAATGACTCCCGAAGTACGAGTCTAGCTAATGACTCTCTTAAAAATTAAGCGCTTCTCGGGAGGCAACCCGTGCTTCACTTAAATGTGGAGGAGTCCCTCCTCCATTCTTCTTTCATATCCTTTATTTATTTTTTATAAAAAAAACAACAAAAATAATTTTCTTTTTGTGTGCTTTTTGTTTGTTTACTTTTATGCATGTACTTTAGCTTAAAGATATGGAAAATTATGAAGTATGCTCAAGAATTGCTCTCTCGTAGCTATACATTTTTCTCTGCCCCGTGAAGTACCGTTTCCCCTTAATTTTTCCTATTCTATCTCTATTATCAGTTATCACATTGAGGGCAATGTTTAACTTAAGTGTGGAGGGGAGCCAAATAGGAAAATTAATCATATCCATCCATGTTTGCCCTGTTAAAATTTTTCTTAAAAAAATCAAAATTTATATATATGCTTTCAAAAATTAAATAATGCTCTTAGTAAAGCAAATCCAACTGGATTGACTCTATAGCTAGCACAACCTAGTCCACTAAATTGTGAGAATTATAAGCCTCTAGAATATTCAGGTACCCACTTTTGGTGCCTAAGATAATTGATGCCTTTAGATTGTTCGAGTTAAAGAGTGAGCAATCATATGTATCTATTCCATCGTTATGGATGTGTATATGTGGTTTTGTCGCCTTTTCTGGAGCAATGGTATTGGTTGATCATTATATTTGAAAGAGCCGATAATTTAGAAGCTCTAGAACTTGTGCTTGATCATCATTTACTAGACCGAAGCCTGATTAATCATATGATATGAATTTTGCAAGTCCCTATTCTTGCAAGTACTCCCCTTAGTGATAAATTGCTAAAAGTCCAAATTAAAGTTAAAAGAAGAAGTTATGTGTCAAACCTTAGTTATGATTATCGTGGTAAAAAAAGAAAAAAATATATAGTAGTTCAAATAAAGGCTCAAGTTCCGACACATGAAGATTAGTATATGCTTTCGCATCAGCATCAAAGTTCCGCCTTTCGGTCAGGTTTATGTGTTAAGTACAAGCCTATGGTAGTTGTCTAGATTATGTCTGTGCAAACTGAGTGTTCTTCACAAAAATATAACCCTGTCTGAGTGGCCTAAGTGAATTAAAAATCAAACACTATCCCTATGAGAGGTGCTATGTTATATGTATATGCCTAAAAAGTTACCTAATATACAAACTCTTATAAAAATCAAATTTTCTCCACGTCATGATAAATGATTTTATTTTTTTGCTTCGATTGCATAAGGGCAAGCAATAAGCTAAGTGTGAAGGGATTTGATAACGCCCGAATTATACATGTTTTCTATGGCGTTATTTGTATATATTTTATCATTTCTGGTGAACTTTCGATACTTAATAGCTTAAAATTGCTTGCAGGTTCACTTGAAGACATCCCGAGGTTAGATACATCAAAATCAAATACTTACACCTTAAAGAACACATCATTCAAGAGAATATCAACAATCAAGCCCAAAGTGCCAAATGTGCACGACACGTACCATTTGTGCGTCACACTCACCTTTAAGTCAAAGACAGTCAAATTCGCATTAACTCCACAAGTACACCGCATAATTTCCTTTGTGCGCCGTACTTCCCATCTGATATGAAGAATTTATGAAGACTTTAATGCTACTGCATTTACACCCTAAGTACGCTATGTCTATGCCTGAAAAGTTACCTAATATGCAAACTCTTATAAAATCCAAATTTTCTCCACGTCACGATAAATGATTCTATTTTCTCGCTTCTATTGCATTTTCACCCAAAATCAACCTATAAATAGAGGATGCATTTTCACTCTCAAATCATTCCTCTCATTCCAAAAATCATATCCATCACACACATAATCCCATCCTCTTATCCATCATCTATATAAACCCCAAAAACACTACTCCCTTTGAAGAATAAAGATATAACGATCAAGAATGAAGATGGTTATCAACTTAGTTATTGGAATAATGGAAGTCTATGTTAAATCTACTTTTGTTATGAACACCTTAGCCATGAGAGGCTAAATCTCTCATGACTACTCGGTGATGTTATGACAATGAATAAGCATTTGGTATGATCGTGATCCTTTTAATCTCAAGCTTATGTTAAAATCCTATTATATCTTATCTTGTCCATCTTTGCTTATCAACTTAAATTACATAGTCATATTGGTATATGTCGAGAGACCCGGTAGGATCTAAGTGGTTTTAAAGATTTGTCTATGATCTTTATCATTTGTGCTGAGAAATCCACTTTCGTAAATTGATAAACAAATAAGTTTTGATATACTAGTAACTGGATTATTTGGGTGACACATTTAGTCTAGTTGACTAAATATAAGTCTTGAGTTAATTAAGTTAGTTTGTGAAAACGTTTTCTGATGAGAAATCCTTTTTATAAATTAAGGTTCCACCTCCGAGGTCTAATCATTTCCAATACTTATACATTATTTTCAACTATGCAAGTAGTCATCTTTATTATCATTGGTAAAACAAAAAGTTATTTTCAAGTTAAAGTTTATTTTCTTTCTGATTATCTAAACACTACTCAAATCCTTGTGGACGACCTGGCCTTACCTAAAAATATTATACTACATACGTGGGTTATACTTTTACCCGTGTGTTTCCTTATAATAAAATTAGTATTTTTAGTAATTATAAATTTAAAGCTTTTGAAACACTTGAATTACCTTTATTAATTCTTGCTTTGTTGTTGCCATGAGCGGCTAAGCACTTCAAGTGTTGGCCTAGTTATGAATTTACTA